>JAOEHY010052972.1:0-27606 GCA_025447955.1 Psilopsiagon aurifrons
GGGGTGGGGAAGCGGGGGGTGTGGTGAAATTCCCGTGTTCGGAGGTTGAGCTGCATGGGGAGGGGGAAACTGAGGCAGAGAGGGAGGATGCGGCTTACCCATGGGGAGTGGATGAGCTGAGATTCCCTCCTATTGGAATATAGATGGGGGAGGAAAGCACAGGAGGCAGATGCAGGCTGGGGATAAATCCAGCCCCTATGGGGAAGCTCAAATCCATGGTCCCCCGCGGTAGGGATGATGCTGGGGCCCGACACTGGTGCTGTGGCCGGTTGGAAGTGGTTGTCCCAGCCTGGATCTGTGACAGCAAACAGGAAAGCAGGGAGCAGGCACCGCGTTTGCTCCATCCTCGTGCTGGGGAGGTGATTTATTGTGGTTCCTCTTGAGGTTGGCGTTGGGGGTTTTAATACCTTCTGTTAACTGTCTCCATGCTCTGGAGTCCAGCCTGGCCAGAGGAGGGGTGGATGTGGTGGGGCTGGGCCTGGGGCTGCACTTGGCTCATCCCAGAAAAAGCCATTTCCATCTTAATCATACAATGATGGAATGGGTTGGGTTGAAGGGACCTTAAAGCTCATCCAGCGCCAGCCCCCTGCCATGGGCAGGGATACCTTCCACTAGAGCTGCTCGCTCCAACCTGGCCTTGAGCACTGCCAGGGATGGGGCAACCACAGCTTCTTCGTTCAACCCATTCCATTTTCCCACCACCTTCACGGGGAAGAGCTTCTGCCTAAGATCCCATCTCCATCTCCCCTCTGGCAGTTAAAGCCATTCCCCTCCATCCCTTGTCCAAAGCCCCCCTCCAGGTTTCCCTTTCCAGCGCCCCTTTAGGCACTGGAGCTGCTCTGAGGTCTCCCCTTAAGGAGCTTTCTCTTCTCCAGGCTGCCCCAGCCCCACTCTCAGCCTGGCTCCTACAGCTCCACATCCCTCTTGTGGTGTTGTCCCAGAGCTGGATGCAGGATTGGGGTTGGAGGTCTCAGAGCACAGCGGAGGGGTCTGGGTTGCTCCTTGCTAATGGGAACCGTCACCAATGGGTCTGGCTGGAGCTGCCACTGATGGCCATTGGCTTGGCTTGGTGTTGATGGCAAGGGCAGAGCAGGATCAGTGTCCCTGGGTTGAGAGTGGGTCCTGTGAGTGAGCAGCAACAGCTGAGCACCAGCTGTCTCCCTGCATTTCAGCCGGGGCTGGATCCTTGTGATGCAGGGACACGGGATGAGGAGCTGTCCCTGTCCCACCATGGGCATGCACCCTGCTGTCGAGCCAGGGCAGCGGGGCCTTGCTTTCTGTTGCAAGTCATGGTGATGTTGTAGTCTCAGATGATTAATGCTGTTTGTGGGCTTGTAAGCATCCAGCTGTGTTTGGTGGCAGTGTGCTCCAAGGTGAGCCCGTGGCTATGGACCAAAGTAGGTTTTGGGATGGCAGTGGTGGGAGTGTGGACTGCTGGATGAGCAGGTCCACCCCGGAGGAAAGGAGGTGGGCAGGATACTGATTTTTGTGGGTTTGTTCCCATTTTGGAAGTGCCAGGGGGTGGTCAGAGCTGTGGTGGTTGAGGCTGAGCATTGGGATGGAGGAAGGAGCCTGGTCCTGGTGGTGCTGGCCAGATCTTTCCCATCCATCTCTCCACAGGACTCTCTGGTGTCACGCTCCCAGTACTTGGCATTGTCATAGCAGTGGCAAATTAAGTTCATTTGCATGAGTTACGCTCCTAAGCTTGAGTTTGCTTCAGTTCATATCCTTCTCATGATCAAGAGGAGCTGGTGACTCCCATCCCCTTCCAATGCTGGGAAGCTCTTGGCTTCACCAGCTCCTCAGTACAAGTGCTGGACCCTGCAGACCCTGAGGGTACCAGTGCTCACTGCCTGGGATCTTAGGAGTGAAACCCTGACCTGAGGGTGGGATGGGGCAATGCAGGAGCAACATCTGCTTCAGCATTGCCTTCACATCTTTAGACCTGCTGGATGTGACGGCTGCTGTGGGCATGGATGTGGTTTAGCAGTGAGAAGATGCAAATGAGACCTGCAGCCCCATGACTTTGGGCATTGCTGCTCTTACTCACCAGAGCTCGGGGGTGGAGGAAGAACAAGAAGTGGTTTGGGGTGGCCCTTGGGGAAGGGCTGAGCCTTTGGGAACATGCTCGAGGGCTGGGCATGGAGCTTGGTACCCTTGGTGAAGGGAAGATGAAGCAGGATGCCCTGTGCTGGCCGTGGAGGGTGCATCCCCAATCCCCATGGACACGGGAGGGAGAAGGAATGTTTCCCTTGGGACAGCTCCACTCTCTGCTGTGTCCCGTGGGGCTGCCGTGGGTTTCCATCACTCTCACGGATGGTCCAGAGCAGCAATTGGCTCTCATGGAGTTTCCCCCGGGTAAAACCCACCATGGGAAGAGTTATCCTCTGTGCTACCGGGGGGAATCCCATCCCCTTGCAAGGAGAGCCCCTAAATTCCCTGCGGGGAAGGTTTCCTCCTCCTCACACCACGGGGGACCCCATTCCTGTGTCTCAGTGCTGGAATCCCACCTCTGATGCAGGAGCTGAAGGCAGCAGTTACCCCCTCTTGGTGCGGGGTAGGAAGCAGTGGCCCCACGTCCTCCTCCTCCATCCCTCCTTTTCCTCCCTGTGGCCTCAGCATTGGTGCAAGTCCCCACTGGGGATCTGATTTGGGATTAAGACCTACTTGAAGATCCCTTCCAACCCTCACCCATACCATGCTCCTGCTTCCCTAACAGCATGGGGACAGCGTTGCCAACCTCCTGATTTCTGAGTGCCGGCTCCAAGCCCGGATTCAGCTCCCTCCTTCTCGCTCCGTTCTCTTTTAATGAGTCAACCTCTCATCTGTCACATTAAACCTCCTCATTACCAGGTATCTAAATCCTGCTCTGACAATAGTGACAGGGCAGGCTGCGATCTCATTGCCACGGCGCGGGGCGACGGGGAGCTGGCAGCTGGTTATTTCATGCCCTGCGGGGAGCCGTGGGGTGGGTGATGGAGTTGGGTAATGGGCTCTCACTTCCCTTCATTTAGAGAACCCTACTTAGCACAGAGGGGAAAATTACCCCCGGCCTCCAGCTCTGGAGCTGCTGATGGGTAAGGACAGGAGGGAAGGGGAATGGCTCCGCGTGGTCCGGCTGCTCCTCCCTGGAGATGATGGGAGGAGGTGGCACAGGGCTGCTCCATGCAAGAGGTTGGGCCCAAGGAAAGGGGATGCTGTCCCCTGGGCTTTTCCTCCTGGAAGCTGTGTTCTTGCCTTGACGTGGGGTGGTGATGGTTCCCTGGTGGCCTTACCCAGGCTCCCTTCTTCCAGGGACACCTTCCACTGGAGCTGCTTGCTCCAAGCTCCATCCGAGCTGGCCTTGAGCACTGCCAGAGATGGGGCAGCCACAGCTTCTCTGGGTACCACCGGTGGCAAATGCCAGCTCTCCGGCATCACTCTGGGATGTGCCTTGCTCCCTCCTCGGGCTCTGCTGGTCTTGGCACGGCGCATGGTTTTGTTACAGCTCAGCAGAGCTGGTTGGCATCTGCTTTTCTCCAGAGAGCTTCCTGAATCTGGGTCAGGAATATGTGTGTCTTGTTCCTGTTCCTCAGAGACCCCACTGAATCCGCCTTCGCTCCTGCTCTCCGGAGCCTCCTGGGGTTTGTACCTGCAGCCACCAGGATGGATTCTGCGCAGGCAGGAGGATCTGAGCCCCTGGGTTTGCTGTAGGTCCTCGGGAAGTGGGGATCTTCCCATAGGCATCAGGCGTGCAGGGGGGATCGGGGCTTTGGCGCTGGGTTTGCGCTTGCTGTGGATGAGCAGGATTCGGCCCTGGGGAGGCTCCAGCTGCGTTTCTGAGCAGGGAGCTGTGCTCCGGAGCCATGTTTCGGTCGCCTTCCTCTTCCCCTCCCCCTGCCTGCATCTGGAGGCTCGACACAGGAACCCAGATAGCATCATCCTGAAACCAGAATAGAAGCTTTGGAGGAGACTTCAGCATGTTGGTGTGGTTTTGATCTTGGTTTGGAGATAAAGAGGTGCTAAACAATGCTAAGCTGGTGAGTTGGAGTCCTTCATGGCTGCGCTTGCTGCCTGCTGCGGTGCCGAGGACATCCCTGTATGGGTGCAAATCCCCTTTGCTGCATCCCTGCAGGGAGCTGGGGCTACCCCCATCCCGCAGCAAAGCCAGCTTGGGTCAGTGGTGATGGCAAGAACCATGCCAGTGGCTTCGCAGGCTAATGGGGACAGTGGCAGGCCAAGGGGAATGGCTTTAACCTGCCAGAGGGGAGATGGAGATGAGCTTTTAGGCAGAAGCTCTTCCCTGTGAGGGCGCTGAGGACCTGGGATGGGTTGAATGGAGAAGGTTTGGGTGCCCCATCCTGGCAGTGCTCAAGGCCAGCACCCTGCTCCAGTGGAAGGTGTCCCTGCCCGGGGCAGGGGATGGAGCTGGAGGAGCTTTAAGGTCCCTTCAACCCAAACCAGGCTGGGCCTCTATGATTCTATGATAAGAGCATCATTAACATGGATGCAGACTCTGGATTTTAGGCAGGGTGGTTCTTCCCCCGCTCTGCAGAGGAGGAGGAAGCCGGTCCTGCAGATCCAGAAACCACCAAGAAGGAAACTCAAAGTCCTCGGTGTCAGCAGAGAGGATGTGTTAACAAAACAACCATTAAGTCACAAAAGGCAGGCCTGGCCGTCAGCGGGAAAGGAAACAGGAAGGCAAGAGCTGAACTTAAACAGTCGGGTTCAAGAGGTGACTCGAGCTAAATCCATATCCTTAAGGGATGGAAGTCCAGCCCTGTCTGCAGGCAGGGCTGTGTTGGTTTGTGCTGGGACAGGACCTGGGCAGCCTCAAGCTGAGCTTTGGAGCCCTCAGTTGTGCTTTGCTGCTTTGTTTGCAGTGATCCTTAAAGCTCTCCTGCAGCGGGAGGAAGAGTGCAAGCATCGGAGCTGCATGCCAGGCTTGTGCCCCATCGCGTCTCCACTCAACCCCTTTCCATGGGCAGAGCTGCAAGTGTACAGTGGGGAGCATCGCACCAGAGCGTGGGGCTGCTCTCCCCACTGCTGAAGCAGCAGCATCGCCTCCAGCTCATCATCACTCCCTCCCTTGGCTTGGCTGGTTCCCCCAGCGCAGGGTGGTGAAGGGCTCAGCAGCAGCACAGAGGGTGTAAACCACTTCCCATGGCAGGCTCAGCTCACAGTGCTTTGCATCTCGGCAGCGTTGCCCCAGTGTGGGCTCTCTCCTGTCATGGGCAGAGAGATGGGACAAACCCTGCCCCTTGTAACCCCCTGTGCCCAGTGATTGTGTGCTGAAACTCTCTTTGCAATGGTCCTCCTCACCTAGAGGTGCTCCAAGATGGGGAAGGTGCCCATGGAGCGTGTTACTGAGGGTGTTTCTGTACGTGGATGAACGCTGAGCCCCCCCCCAATGTTGGTCCCACGGGGCTGGGTTGGGTGAATTGGTCCTGTTGGGTGCCAGGAGAAGGATGCTTGGACCCATTATGCTGAGCCGGCCCCTTGGTTTGGTGGAGCCAAGTAAGATTTGATGGAGCCAAATAAGGATAACCCCATCTTTGGAAGAATTCCTGCAAATCTTGGGTGAAGGATGGGTTTGTCCTGCAGGAATTGCCTCTGGTGCCCGGGCAGAACAGGCGGCTGTAGCTGTCCTCTGCTTTTATCCCTTTGATTCTGGACTTTCTGTGCCGTTATCAGACATCCTCCATTCATCTCCTCTGCAAGATGAGCCACGTTGGTCCTTTCAGCATCTTCACAGGAGAGAGATTTTCTTCTTTCCCCTTTTCCTTCCTTTTTTCCCAGTCTCCAACTGTCCTTTGAGCTGCTTTTGCAGCCTTCCCTGCAGCCAAGGACATCCCTGTGGCGCTGGCCTGCTTTGGGGGATGGAGATGGAGAAAACCCCCCTTGAACCAGTGCTGGGATGAACCCATCCACATTTTGGCATCGCTTTGGCTCTCCTATGTATTTCAGCACAGGACTGGGAAGCAGCAGGGGCAGATGCTGGGAAAATCAAGGCTGTGCAGGGCTCGAAAGGGAAATCCAGTTTTGGAAAGGATGCGTTTATTTGCCTTGATTTATCTTCCTAAAGCTTTTGGCTTCAGCTTTTTGATCTTCCCCTCGCAGCTGCGCAGCCGAGGTTTGGTTTATTTAAGCTGACATCGTGCTGGGAGCACGCAAGGCTTTACAAGGTGGAGGTTTATGGAAGGACAGCTTAATATCCTCACCTCCGAGAGGAGCGGCCGTGGCGGGGCCAACTTTAGTGAGGAGGCAGCTAAAAAGGGATGCGAGGAAAGTACATTCAAATTGCAAAGGGCTGTAGAAAGTGGCTGGAAGTCCAAGTGGCTTTAAGCACACAGGGAGAAATATGGGGCTATTTAGAGGCGATGGGAAAGGGATGGTGCATGGAACCCTGCTGCTTCCAGTGTCAAGGGGAAAGTGTTTAGAAACAGGGAAAAGAGCTGGGATATGTGTGTAGTGGCTAAAAAACTCCTGAAACAAAGACATGGAAGAAAGAGCATCTCTTGTACTCCACCCCCCCCCAGCTCCTGGAGCTGTGGATGCAGCACCCCCAAATTCCTTGTTTTGTGAAAACATCTCCCAGCTGAGATTCCTCTTTGCTTTCTCTTCCTTCCCCCAGTTGCAAAATGCCAACTCTGCTCCCTCACCCGGCGCTCCAATTGGAAGCAATTTACTCGGAGCCCGGTCTGAATTACTCAGCACAGAGTTAACCAGCACCTGCTCAGAGTTAATTAGCGAGTGTGTTAATTGCTGCCATAGTCAGAGGCCTGCGAGCGCGAGGGGGGATGGAGGGCAGAGGGGGGGATGCGGGTGCTAATGGGCTGCCTCCATCCTGGTGCTTCGCTGGTGCAATGCTGAATTTCACAGACTGGGTTGGGATGAAGGGACCTTAAAGCTCCTCCAGTTCCAACCCCTGCCACAGGCAGGGACACTTTCCACTGGAGCAGAGTGCTCCAAGCCCCATCCAACGTGGCCTTGAGCACTGCCAGCGATGGGGCAGCCACAGCTTCTCTGGGCACCCTGTGCCAGCGCCTCAGCACCCTCACGGGGAAGAGCTTCTGCCGAAGAGCACATCTCAATCCCCCCTCTGGTGAGACAAAGCCATTCCCCTTGTCCTGTCCATACAGACCCTTGTCAGAAGTCCCTGTGCTGTGGTGGTGGAGCAGCTGAGATGCTCGGTGGTTGCATGGAGATGGTCGCCATGGAAACGGGTACCAGTGGGTATGGTGGCATCATGGCGGGGAGGCTGTGGGTGCCGGGGTTGGCCCTGGCCCGGCCTTGTGATGTTTGAGCCATCCCTAGCTTGGTTCAGGACAGCATTGAGGCACATTTTGGCCAAGCCAGTCTGCCTTACAGGACTGCAGAGATTCTCTAGTGTCTTTTAGTGTCACCCAGGTCCTGCATATGGGAATGGACAATCCCAAGCACAAACACAGCCTGGGTGGAGAATGGATGGAGCCTTGAGGAGAAGGTCATAGGGGTATTGTTTGATGAGAAGCTCCCCATGACCCAGCCTAGAACGCCCACTGTGTGCTGTGCTGCACCCCCAGAGCATGAGCAAGGGTGCTGTGCTCTGGGTGCTTGACAGTCCATACCTTTAGGTGCTTAAATTCCACCTGATCACAAAGGAAGGTCCTGGGTCATCCCCATGATTTGGTGGAGCGATTTGCTTATGGAGGAAAGGGAGCTCTGGAGGCCTGGTACTTGGTGTAGAGGGGATGCTTCTGGGCCGGATCCGAGCATGCAGTGGCAGTGCATGGGTGGTGGGCAGGGGGAGAGGGGGTTCTCCAGGTTTCTTGGGCTCACAGATGCTGATCAGAAACTCAAGCCTGTGGTGGGACTTTCTGAAACAGCCACCTGGGCAGGAAACGTGAACATGCCTGCCTTGAAAAACATGGTGTGGGGAGAAAAACACCCTCAAACCACGGAAACCCACCCCAGAACTCCAACACCAGGAGCATGGAGGGAAAAAGAGGGAGTTTGAAATCTCAGCTGTGCTTTTCCGCATCCCTCCTTTTCATCCCCTCCATGGACCACACTCACTGTGTGTGTTTTCCCTCCCTTGAAGGGGAGAGGGATGAAGAGCATCAAGGGGGCAGCTCCTTTTCTCCCCACGGTGTCAAGCCAAGTGATGCTAAGTCCCCTTTTTCCTGCGGGGGACTTTATCCAGCAGCATGAACAAACCCTGAGGCTGTGGACAGTGGTCCCCATCCAGGCAGCAGGATGAGGACCCAGCAGTCGGGTTTCAAGAGCAGCGTGAGGAACGTGGTCTGGTGGTTGAAAAAGGTGATTTGTATCAGAACACCTGGGTTTATTTGTGGCATGGAGGGGAATGTGCTTTCAATGCCACCACTCCCACGTAAGAAGCACCAGGTTGTGTGATGCTTGGGGCAGCGCTGGGATTTTCTCCTCATCCCATCCCTTTTCCTAACTCTTTTGGCCACGAAAGCATCCTGTGAAGAAGTCCCACAACCAAATTGTGTTCAAATATGTTTCCTTTCACTCAGTTTAAATTTACTGCCTGTTGTTCTCCAGTGTTTATTGTTGCTTCTGGAGAGTTCCTCTCTGGTTTGGACAGTAAATCCGCCGTCTTTTCAGAGGGTTTCTCGATCCAAGAGCTGCAGCACAAGGAAAGAATTAGCATCTTGCCTTGGGTCTGGATGTGGAGCTCTTGCTGCTTCCCGCTGCTGCTGGTGGTTTTGAAGATGGTGAAGGTGAATATTCTGCAGCCAGTTTAAAGAAATGGCAGTGCTAAGGGGAAAAGCTGCAAAGCAAAAGGGACAGAAAGTTCCTCCTCTGCCAAGTCTTCTCCGTGCATGTGAAAGCCTCACCTCATCCTCTCTCCCACGTGGGCTCATGGTGGAAATGCCAAGTGGACAGCCTGGATGGATGAACCAAAAATCCGTGTTTTCCTTTGGGCTCTTCCTGTGTCATTGACCTTTGAGGGATGTTCTTGTGGCAGCCCCGTGCCTTCATCCCCTGCTCACTGGTGCCAGGCTCAGCACTGATGCTCTAGGACCAGTGATGCTCTGGAACCAGCAGTACTCTGGGATGAGTGATACTCCAGGACTGGTGATGCTCTTGGACCAATGATGCTCTAGGGCCAGCGATACTCTGGGACCAATGATGCTCCAGGACCAGTGATGCTCTAGGACCAGTGGTGCTCTAGGACCACGAATACTCTGGGACCAGTGGTGCTCCAGGACTGGTGATGCTCCAGGAGCCAGTGATGCTCAAGGACCAGTGATGCTCTAGGATTTTGCTGCCCTTTTTCTCTCTGGGGTCCTTCCTGTGTTCCCCATAGTTCATCTTCCCTAGAAGGCAAATTATGGGTGTCAGAAGGGGAGAAGTCTCCCCGTTTGCCTCTTGGCTGCCTGAAGCAGTACTGAAACCATAGAACATGATGCATGATGAATAATTCCTCCCCCCCAAAAAAAAGCAGAAAATAAGATTAACTGACTCAGATGACTCAGTGAACCCCCAAAACACAAGTGTGGCAGTGAGACCATCAAGCCTTGTTCGTTGTCGCAGTATGGTCTGATGAGGAGGTGAAGGATGGGGTCAAGGATGGGGGGCTTCAGTGAGGTCCGAAGAGGCTCCGTGCTCTGGGGTGGGAGAGGAGCAGGAGGAGCTGGGATGCAGATGCTGCAGGTGAATTTGGGATGATGGGAAGAGGAGAAAAAGCCTTTCTTCCCCATGCTTTTGATAATGACAGAGGGCTGTCAAGTGGAGGCAGATAGGAAGCTATTTTGGGACGGGCTTTTCCCTCTGCCTGGGTCTTGGCATGGGACACCCTCGCCTTAAATGCAGTGTTATCGCTGCCCTTATCCGGCCGCTTGGAGAGAGAACCAGGAGGAAAACATCCCTATGGAAGAATGAACTGGTGGGTTTCCCTTTTATCCCCCTTGCATCCAGGGATGTGAGTGCTGGGGAATGCTGAGCCCTTTATCCAGTGCGGAATCATGGAGTAAGAATCATGCCTATAAGAAGCAGGGTTTTGTGCCTGATTTTTTATATATATATATATATGTATATTAAAAGTAATCAAATAAAGACTTCTTAAAATTCCCAATTGAAGATTAATGCAGGAATTGGAGACGGATTTAAATTGCCCAAGTTAATCACCAGCCGCTCGGCTGCTGCTGACTTTATTAAGGGGGAAAAAAAGCCTGGAGTGTCACAGAGGGATAATGATTCATGGGCTTGGTGCTGTCGTCTCCTCCTCCTCGATGAGCATCGCTGTGTCCAGCCCACACGTGTCCTGCAGCGCAGGCGGGTTTGGGCTCCATCCTTGGGGTGCATTGGGACCAGGTTGGGTAAATGCAGCCTGACTGCAGCTGCGCCGGGGCAGTTCCAAGCACAAGCAGAAGCTGGGGGAGAAGGGATGGAGCAGACCTGAGGAGAAGGGCTTGGGGGGGGTGGGTGAGAAGCTCTCCATGAGCTGGCTTCAGTGGGGAGAGGACAAGGGGAAAGGCTTTGACCTTCTAGAGGGGAGATGGAGATGAGCTTTTGGGTAGAAGCTCTTCCCCGTGAGGGTGCTGAGGCGCTGGCACAGGGTGCCCAGAGAAGCCCCATCCCTGGCAGTGCCCAAGGCCAAGTTGGACACAGGGGCTTGGAGCAAGCTGCTCTATGGAAGGTGTCCCTGCCCATGGCAGGGGTTGGAGCTGGAGGAGCTTTAAGGTCCCTTCAACCCAAACCAGTTTGGGGTTCTCTGAATCTATGAAAGCCCTCCCAGCCCCAAGCTGGGCAGGGGGATGGAGCAGAGGCTCTCCTGGGCTGGTGGGGTGGAGTGATGCTGGTGATGGGGAGGGTGCTGGATCCTGGATGGGGTTTGGGGCCAGAGGGTCTCACTCTTGTCTCTGTCCTTGCCCAGGTTCCTGAGCAGCCACTGAGAGCTCAACCCCACAGGACCCGGCCGCGCAGGAGGGTACCATGAACTGAGCACACAGCCACCTGACACAGCCTTGGTTGGGGGTTGTTCTTCATATTGAACCAAAACCATCCCACAGCCGTTCATGAAAGCGTTTTAAGAAGGGGTTCCTCTTCCCCTCCTCTGGATTGAAGTCATCCCGGCTGCGGTGAAGATTTCCAGAGAAGATGGGGAGAAAAAAGATCCAGATCCAGCGGATCACGGACGAGCGCAATCGGCAGGTCAGTTCCTTCCCTTCCCCTCTCCACTCCCTCCTCACCCACTCTTCTGTTGGGGATTGGAAGGGTTCTGCTTCAAAATGACCACATTTGAGGCCAACTAATGCTGTTTGTTTGTGCCTAACCCAGAAGAAGAAGCAGAAACCCGGCCTTGGGGCCACATCCAGGCAGATCCCAGCACTGCTTCTGCCCTACCCAGGCACTGCTCCTCATCCAGGAGCTCCTCACGCTGCTTCCATCTGAGCTCTTTTCCAGACCAAAGTCTCTTCTCCGCTTAGTTCCCTTTCCTTCTTCGTGTGTCTTGCGGAACATCTATTTCAGTTGACATTTTCCATGAGGTTTTTCCAATGAAAACCAGCCACAACGCATCTCCATTTTTTTGGGATGCAAACAGCCCAAATTATGCCCTTTTTTTTTTTGTGTGTGTGTGTTTTTCTCAATTGAAACCTCGGATGGATCCAGGGTGTTTTTCTCATTGAAGCCAAGCCCTAGACACGCGTCTGTAGTGATGCTCGCGTGTGTCTCAGAGATGGAAAGAACCAGATTCCTCCCTGGTGCTCATGTTCTTGGGCATCGCCAGCTGGGTGGCAGCATTTGGCCCCCCCAGGTTTGCTCTGGGGTGACTTGGCTGTATTTTGCCATAACCACAAGACTTCCAGGCGGATCCCTTTGCTCTGTGGCTTCCTGTGGTCCTTGAGTCAGGCTCAGCACGTCCAAGCCTTTGCCTCCAGTGCAGCCACCGCTGCCGGTGCCCCAATTTGGGTGCCCCACTTTCTCTCCTGCTTTTACTCCAGAAAACAAGACTCTTTCTATATTCTAATGCTTCAAAAGGGGCAAATACCAGTATTGGATGGGCTGCTTTATTGCTCCACAGCAAAACAAGAGGAAATTGCAGGTTTTCTTCATTAGGGCTGGGGGATGCGGTGGGCATAAAATGCTTTTTGATAATCTCCCAGTTGCTCATGGCACTGCTTAGTCCCATAATTAGAAGGGAATGGGGTTAGTAACAACGCTGGGGTGTGTTTTATGGGGCAGCACTGGCCAACGTTGCACAGGGGGGAGAGGGATTTGCAGCTCTTGGAGCCCCAGTTCAGATGACCAGAAAGTATTTGGTAGTGATGAGGGTTGATAGCACAGCCAAGCCCTGTTACAGGAGCTTCAGGAAAGCCTGGCCAGGGATGGGGAGGACCGAAGGGCACTCAGGGGTGAACAGGAGCTTTCCAAAGCCTTCACTGTGCCATCTTGCCCCCAACCTGCAGCATCAGTGATGCTCTGGACCCTGGGCCTTGCCTCCCGTGGGTGCATGGACCGTGGGCCCACACAGAGGGGACCAGAATGACAGCAGAAGCCAAAACCAGGGGAGGAGAGCAAGTAAGAGTCACTAATGTCATTAAAGGAATTACTGGAGAGGATTTGCCATAACAGATCAGACCATCAGGCCTTCAGGGCCAGCCTGCTGACTCTGGCAGCGACCAATATGGTCTACATCAGGGGAAAGGCAAAAATCCCCTGCTAGTGTGGGGCAGTAATTCCTTCCTGACCCCTTTGGTGATCAGCTTATGCCGTGGAGCATGAGATTTGATTACCCTCTTAGACTTAGAAGGTTAATTCTTCTAGATGAGACTCATGCACGGCGGTAGGGGAAGGTTTGGGGTTTCTGTCCCAGGTCACAGGGAGATGTGCAAGGCAACACTGGCTCATCCTTTTGTGCTTTGGGGCTGATGAAATGGCAAGTCTTTGCTTTTCTCTGCAAGAAGCAGGGGTACCAAGACAAAAGGATGTTCACCCTGCAGAGGTAATAACCCCTTGTCCATAGAGGGATGATTTGGTGCTTTGGGTTCTGCTTGGCTCAGCTCAGGTTGATTTTGGGCAGGTAGCCCCATGCTCTCCTTCATTGCTCAAGGACGACAAAGAAGTGGTAAATGCTCCATCCCTGGCAGTGTTCGAGGCCAGGTTGGAGAGACCCTTGGGTGACATGGTTTAATGTGAGGTGTCCCTGCCCATGGCAGGGGGTTAGAACTGGGTGATTTTAAGGTCCTTTCCAACCCAAACCATTCTATGATTCTATGACAATACCCAAACCATGTTTGTAGTCTTCATGACCAATACCTGCCCCCTTTTTCGCACGCTGTGGCCTCATTCAGTTGCCTCTCCCAAGGAACAAGGGATGGGACAAGAGGAAACGGCCTCAAGCTGCACCAGAGGAGGTTTAGATGGAGATGAGGAACAATTCCTTCCCCAAAGGGTGCTCAGGCATCGGAACATGCTGCTTAGGGCAGTGCTGGAGTCACCCACTGTCCCTGGAAGTGTAGATGAAGCCCTCAGTGCTATGGGTCAGTGGTGGCCTTGGCAGTGCTGGGCAACGGTTGGACTGGATGAGCTGAAAGGTCTTTTCCAAACCAGTTGATTCCATGATTCCATGATCTTGGTGGCCAAGGGGTCTCACAGTGCCCAGCAAGATGGGTACCCAGCACCGGGCACCACCCTCAGCTGTGCCCTCTGTCCTGATGGTGACACCGTGTGTTTTCCTCTCAGCCCTGGGAGCATCCCAGTAGGGATTTTGGGTGGCTGAGAGGTCCTGGATGCCACCAGGAAAGGGGGACACCGGCAATGTGAGCACTGGTGCTGACAGCCCAGCCACGCTGAGAGCTGGCGCACGTGGCACGCGGAGCCAGCCCTGCGCTTCCCAAGGGATGAGGAGATTAGAGGCTAATCTCGTTACTGCTTAATCATCTCTGGATGATGGTGGGGCAGGAGAGGCCGTTGTGTGCCCCTGCTCTGCCCTCCCGCTGTGCAGAGGGATGCAGCTGCTGTGGAGGGATGCTCGGAGCTGGGTACAGCTGGGATGCTGCTGGGCAGCACCGCTGGGGATGGGGATGCTCCAGGTGAAGCTCTCCATGGTGTTACAGCTTGTCCAAGCTCGAGTTGAGTGAAGGCAATGGACTCTCCTCCCTCAACACTGCAAATTAAAGTTGTTCAGCTGCAAAATAGATGCTGTGGTGGAGGCCCAAAGTGGGGTCGAACCCTCCCATGCACAGCAAGGGAGCAGCTTGCAGCACCCAAGGGCATCTCGGCTTCATCTCCAGCCCTTCCCCAGGCTGCTGCTTCAACCTGAGAGTGATGCCTAAAGCAAAAGCACTGACTCCTGCCTTTATTTGCCTTTCTTTCATTTGCTAAGAGGGCATTGGCCAAGTAGGGTGCATTTGGTTCTTGCGGGGGCTGAGAGACCTTCAATGGCCATGGTGGAGAGCCCAAACCAGCTCCTTCCCCACCAGCTGGGTCCTGTTAGGAGCCTTGGCTGGGAAATGCAGCCCAGCATCTGTGTGGCATCTGGGGAGTGCTTTGCAGCCTGCACCCAGCCCTGTCCTCATCCCCCAGCCAGCTCATAAGGATCTTGATTCTGCTGTCCCCAGCATAAGAAGGACATGGAGCTGTTGGAGCAAGTCCAGAGGGGGCCACGAGGATGGGCAGGGGCTGGAGCAGCTCCTGCACGGAGCCAAGCTGAGAACATTGGGGCTGTTCAGCCTGGAGAAGTTGAGTGGAGACCTCAGAGCAGCTCCCAGTGTCTGAAAGGGGCTACAGGGATGCTGGAGAGGGACCTTCATCAGGGACTGTGGTTATAGGACATGGGGTGATGGGTTCAGACTGAAAGAGGGGAAGTTCAGGTTGGAGATAAGGAGGTTCTTTACTGTGAGGGTGCTGAGGCGCTGGCACAGGGTGCCCAGAGAAGCTGTGGCTGTCCCATTGCTGGCAGTGTTCAAGGCCAGGTTGGATGGGGCTTGGAGCACTCTGCTCCAGTGGAAGGTGTCCCTGCCCATGGCAGGGGTTGGAACTGGAGGAGCTTTAAGCTCCCTTCAACCCAAACCATTCTGTGACTATCATCAGGCTGGCAGAAGATGCCTCATTAACTGACAGCTCTAATGACAGAGGGTCAGAGCTGGGGGGTTGTGGAGCAGCTTTGGGGTGGCTGAGCCCCCACCTCATGGCCCACAGGGTTGGGTGCTCACAGCACTGCTGCAATGAGTGAGGATGAGCTCTCCAGTGCTTGAATGTTCAACTTGATGAACACCCAGCACCGCACAGCCCCCGGACAGATGGCAGCTCTGCTTGGAAGGGGTGGGGGGGGCTGAAATTCATTTGCTCTTGATTTGGCAAGATGTGATGATTTCCAATGCTGATAATCATCTCTGCGCTTGTGAAGTGGAGCCCGAAATAGGCAGCAATAGGAACTGCTTGGAAGGGGGAGGTGGAAAAGGAGAGCTTGGGGTATGTTGTCCACTTGGGAACCTGAGAAGATTCCCTCTGTCCTCCTCTTCCTTTTGTTCTTCCTCCAAAGGTCATCCCGGTTTTCTCCGGGTGGTTTGGGGTCTGTGGCAGCGTGGGGATGGCTCCTGACCGTGGTTCTTGCTTTCAGGTGACCTTCACCAAGCGCAAGTTCGGTTTGATGAAGAAAGCCTACGAGCTGAGCGTCCTGTGCGACTGCGAGATCGCCCTCATCATCTTCAACCACTCCAACAAGCTGTTCCAGTATGCCAGCACCGACATGGACAAGGTGCTGCTCAAGTACACTGAGTACAACGAGCCCCACGAGAGCCGGACCAACGCGGACATCATCGAGGTGAGGTCACCCATCCTTGTCCTGGCTTTGCCATGGTGATGGAGCCAGCGCCGGGTCTGGCACCGCAGCTGGATGAAGGCAGGAGGTCGGTGCTGGGTGGGGAAGGGGGCAAGCAGATCTCCAGGACTTGGTGCCAAACTGATTTGGCGTGCTTTTGGTCCAGCCAATGGAAAGACTCAGATCTGGGTAGTACAGTTTGAAGCTGTCTCGAGTTCTGTGTTGATCTAGTGCCATATAATTGGATATTTTGGGATCCTGCATTGTGGGACCTCCTCATGGTCCAGGTCATGGAGTTTTGGAGGCATCTCGCAGGGTTGCTGCAGTGGGGTACTTCGGTGCAGCTGATGATGCTGCCCCTGTCTGTTCTTTCAGAAACACGTGGTGGGGTTGTAGGAGGGCACCAGGCGCTGAACCACAAAGTCATTCAGGTTGGGAGGCACCTTTGGGTGCCTATGGTCCAACCTGCTCAAAGCACTGCCGCCCTCATGTGTAGGTGGGGTTGCTCAAGACTTGTCCAGCTGCGGCTGGGGGTCTCCCAAGGATGATGAGTCCAATCTGAGCAGCCCTGGGCTGGCTGATCACTGATGTTCCAGGGGGGCATAAATTAACCCCTGTGGAGCTGATAGGGATGGAGTGGAGCAGCGGAGCCCCACAGGGAGCCCTGGGTGGGTGGGAGACTTGGAGCTCACATGGCACAAAGCTTCATGTCGAAGCACCGCTGGAGGAATCAGCATCTCCTGCCACTTGGGCCTTGGAGTCACTTTGGTGCATCTCGGGCAGCGCACTTGGGCTTTGGTTTCATGAAGAAGGAAAACCCAAACTATTTCTGTCCTAAATCTGCTTTTTCTTTTGTTTTCTCCATGAAATGTCTCTTTTTGAGAGGTTTTTTACCTTGTTGGTCCCCCCCAACATGGCCATGGCCATGCCCAAGCATCCTGCCTGCCCTCACCGGTGTTTGGCTCCTTGTCTGCCAATGCCCAGTTGTGGAGGGGCCATAGAAATGGTTCCGAATTGTCCCTTTTTGGCCTCTTTGAGCCAGGTAATGCCCATCCACTGTGCCCATGCTGGGGTTGTTCCAGCACCACTCCCTGCCTGCTCATCAGTGCCGCCTCATCCACCCTCTCCGGGATGCTCCAATTGCGGCGCTTGTGGCATTGAACAGATTTGTCTTGGCCTAAAAATACCATAAACATTTTGGGCAGCGTTCACTGTTCCCTTATGGTCCAAGCTGCAAACACTCCCAAGCCGACAAGTTACACACAGTCCTTGGCACCCAAAGAAATACTGTGTTTGCACCACATGAAAAGCTGGAGCCGCATCCAAAGCCGAGGAGAGAAACATCGGCAGCGGAAGGATATTGGTGGATGGCAAGGAAAAGAGCCCAAACACGCCGGGCTTGGCATGTCTTGTTGGAAGAGCCGCCTTGGACTGAAACCCACTGGGGTGGGGGCAGGTTTTGAGGCTGCTCGAGCATCCCTCCTTGTCCTCATCACGTCTTGGAGCAGGGTTAGGGTTGCTCAGCCCATTTCTGCTCCTGGTGCTGATTTCAGTTCCCCCTCTTTGGCCGTGTCCCCTTACCCAGGTCGAGTCCTACCAGCCCAGCTTTGTCCCCACCGCACACAGACCCAGTTTATCTCAAGTTCCTTGGCGATTCCCAGTTGAATTTGACTCCTCCAAGTGCATCTTTGCATCCTTGAAGCTTCTCCAGCAACAAGCTGTGGCTGCCCCATCCCTAGCAGTGTTCAAAGCCAGGTTGGACGCAGGGGCTTGGAGCAAGCAGCTCTAGGGAAGGGGTCCCTGCCCATGGCAGGGATTGGAGCTGGATCAGCTTTAAGGTCCCTTCAACCCAAACCAGTCTGGTTCTATTCCATAACTCTATGGCATCCCCTGTGGGGACACCTCCACGCTGGGGATTGACAGCAGCGGGATTCAGCCCTGCAACCCCCTGCAGCTCTCTCCATGCCCAGCAAAGTCCTGGCCGTTGGAAGCTTTTAAGTCAGAGCAAATCTCTCTTAATGCAGAGAGGGGGGTTTCCTTAATCAGGCGGGGGACAGCTGAGGCCCCCGGTCAGGCACGCTGGGGGCCACGTGCCGGGATCACGCCGGCTTTGCTCCTCGCTGTCGCTTCTCGTTTCCTCGCAACCCGCCTGACGTGCCAGTTTGTGATAAGGGACTTGGATGAGAACAGAGCAAACCGGGCACGGGGATGCTCCAGAGGCAGTTCAAGCCACGCAGCAGTGCCTCTCCTGTCTTTCCTTGGCTGAATGTCACGGGGAGGACTGATGTTTCCCTAATTCCTGGGGCTGTCATTGCGCAGGATGCTGGGGAGGCGGCGAAGTGCAAAGGCAGCTGCCGGTGCCGTGTTTTCATCCTCATCCTTCCCCAGACTTCCCCAAAGCCTGGGGTGGTTGAGTCCCCCTCCTCTAAGGGAAGTCAACCACATCCTGGTTGAGCATCGTTTCCTCTCACATGTTCTGCATTTCCTGCTGCTCCCTCGCCCTCTTTGGGTTAGAAATCTGTTGCTGTATGAGCTGGGATCATGGGAGTGGGAACGTCGCCTGGAAGAGCAGGACCTGCAGTGGGTCCTGCTATGGGGGTACAACCAATAGGATGGGGGGTCCTGGGGAGCTGGCAGGGAGATGGGAAGGTGATGAATGGGGTTTTTTCGCCATGTGAAGTTCTCACCCTGGTTTTTCTTGAAAACCTTCTGCTGTGAAGGAATTGATTTTAGATCTGGTTTATACGGAAAGAGTGGTGTTCCTCTGGGTGCAGCCTGGTGACAAAGAGGTTTCATGCCTCTTCGCAGCTTCTGCTTTTCCCCTGGCAAAGGGAATGAGGAGGAATGAGAAGGAAAGCTCTTTTCCAAAAGACCTTGCAGAGATCCTGAAAACAGGAACGGTTGGGGTTGATTCTCGCTCCAGCAGGATGGTTTTCCTTTTACATCATCTTGTCAAGGAGCAGAAAATGTGGGACACACATTATTTTATCCCAAAAAAATGAAAACCCCAGCAGCTCACATGGCTGGAAACAGCATTTTGTTGTCCCAAACCTTTGGAGCAGCAGATTTTGCTTTGGCTCATGACCTGCTGTGACTTGGGCCCCGGTGCTTCCTGTCCCCCCACGCTGCAGATCATCCCCATCCTCTGCTGTGCCAGCTCTGGAGCCCATCTCCATTCCCTTCCTCCCCTCCATGCCTGCAGGCAGCTGCCTGTAGCATCCAGGAGGGATTCTTCTCCCCATGCACAACTGGCTTGATGTTTCCTGGGGCTGCTGGTGGGTTTTCAATGGGACAGTGGCACCACAGCCACTTGTCACAGCTCGGGATGCTCTGATCTGAACTTGGTGGTGGGTGTCAGACCCAAAGACAATTCAGCTATAACTGATTTTATGAAGTCTGTGACCAGGGACATTATTAAGCAGCAGGGGTTATTAGTAACACCAAACAGGGCTTCAGATGCCACCGTGATCAAGAGTGAGCCAGACCTTTCGCTGGTGGAGCTGGATGTGGATGAGGACTTCTCCCCACTGCTCATATCTAAGTAGTGAGTGTTCAAATGATGATGGTGGAGGAGTAAGTTTAACTGGAAATAGGGTGAAAAGCTTCAGCTGGAGGATGGGTTTGGTGCCTGTTGCTTGGCCGATGTCACACGTCCACCAAGCAGGACCCATGGGAAAAGGCAGAGCCGTTTGGTTCCGATCAGAGAGCCATGGAATGGTTCGGATTGGAAGGGAGCTTCAAGCTCCTCCAGTCCCACCTCCCTGCCACGGGCAGGGACACCTTCCATTCGAGCAGTTGCTCCAAGCCCCGTCCAACCTGGCCTTGATGTTTATTACTGCTTAGGAAGACAAGAGGAGAATTGTCGAGGCTCTCTGCTTTTTTCTTTCCTCCTGCTGAATTTGGCATGAAAAGAGATCAAGACTTCCAGGAAATTCTGTAGCTTTGATTTTTAAATAACCCCCCCCCCCCCCAAATTGGCAAATGATGGTTCCGTAATAACATCTAATTGCTTTTGGTATTTTGAAAATAGAATGATTAAATGTGCATGTGTAACACAATCTGCAGATTGGCTACCGCGCTCGCAAGAGGAACTTTTGGGGTTTCCACCATGTGTGTGATTCCCAGGCTCCTGCTCACGAAGGAGGTGGCACATCAGTGACTCTCTGCCCCTTTGCTGCTCGTGCCACCTGGGCTTGCTGCGGGGTTGGCTGCCCTGGGTGTTGTCACCATCACCCTCCTGTATCACCCATGCGATGCTCTTGATGCGGTACCGTTGCGCTTGGAAAGTGCCACCCATTAGAACCCAGCTGCTTTTTGCCAGGACAAGCTGCTCTTCCCTTATTGTTTTGGTCCTTATTTTCCTATTTGGAAGAAGGTTTTTCACCCTATTTTTAGCAGGAAAGCAGATATCATTAAAGTTTATTTCCCCTCCTTGTCATTGTAGTAATTGTAGGTGACAAATGCGCCTGAGCTGGTACAGGTCCAAATTCAGCTCTGGCATAAACAGATCCTTTGAAATCAAAGAAGTTTCTCTCCATCCATCCATCCCTCCCTCCATTCCTGAATTAGGGGCAGCCTGGTGTCACAACCCAAGGGCTGGATCCTGACTCGTTAACTCCACGAAGGTCAATGATGTCTTGGGGTGAATTTGCGCAGGGGCAAGTCATCATCTTTCTGGTCCAGGGGCTGTTTCGGGGGGGACCTGCCCGTCTTGGGCATCTTCCCGTGTTCCCCATCCCCACTCCCAGATCTCAAACTGTCCCGGTTGTGTTTGCAGACGTTAAGAAAGAAAGGTTTTAACGGCTGTGACAGCCCGGAGCCCGACGGCGATGACTCGATAGACCAGAGCCCCTTGATGGAGGATAAATACCGTAAAGGCAGCGAGGATCTGGATATCCTGTTCAAGCGCTATGGTGTAAGTACCATGCCCCTTGGCTGGAAAACCTTCATTATATGTTCTTCTTTTGTTTTGTTCTCCTTCCGTTCCATTTCCCCTCCCCGACACCCCCCTTCCATGTCCTGTCCGTCCGTCCCCGTCCCCGTCCCCCCCCAAACATAACAGGCGCTGAACAAGAAGCACAGGGAATGCGAGAGCCCGGAAGGGGATGAAGTGTTTGCTCTGACCCCGCAGACCGAAGAGAAGTATAAAAAGATTGATGAGGAGTTTGATAAAATGATGCAGAGTTACCGGCTCGCAGTGAGTAGCTGGTGGTCTGCAGCCCCCCTCCCTTCCCTTCCAAGTGATGGGAGGGGGCTGCGTTGTGCATGGCTTTGCTTCCGAGCCGTGCTGTGCCCTGGGAGCCGATGCGTGCAGCCCACCACAGCCCCCAATGCACCCCATAGGTGAGAGGCATGAGGGGCCTTGGGGGACCCTCCTGCTTCCCACCTGGAGGAGCAGCAGCATCCTTTGGGAAAGCCATTCCCATTAGCTCCAGCTTTTCCGAGCCTCTGTGGCTGCAGCTTGACAGTGAAGGAGGATGTTCTCCCCATCCTTGCTGCAAATACTGGATTAAGGCCTCCTTATCCACCCTTTTTTCCCCTCAAAACAGGGGTTTTGCCTGCATTAAGACCCCAGGTTCATGCCATGCCAGCCCCTCACGTCCCTGTGAGACTCAGTTTGGGCTATTCCACATTAATTCCCCCCAAATCCACCGAGCCCTCGGGGCAGCTGGTGGCCGTGGCAGGAATCCAGGGAGGTTTTAGCCTGTGATCCCGGAGCCGTCACCGGGGTGGCATCAGGACAGTGCTGAAAGGGATTTGTGTCAGGAGACAGGAGGAGGAGGGGGGGACACGCTTCAAATTAGTCGTTAGTTCAAGGGAGCAGAGACTGTTGATGCAGGGGAGGCTTCTTCAGAGGGATTAGCCCTGAGTTACTGCAGCCAGAATTGGTGCAGTACAGAGGCGCATTCCTAAGGGCTGGATGAAGCAGTGTCATAATTACACACACAGACCCCCTCCCTCCCCCCAAATAACCCTCCCTTTGCGACCCCCACGAGTTAAAACTCCACCTTCTCTTGAGAATTACCTCTTGTGTCATGCGCAGCTCTTTGTTGTGCTGACTCAGCAGGTGGGCACCAAGAACCTCCTAAGGTCCCCAACATCTGCATCTCCATCCCCTGAGTCTCAGGGATGATGGGGGGTGGCTGCCCTGAGCCCTGGGAGAGCTGGGGAGGGGAAGCTAAATGGGGTGCAGGCAGTGATGGATGCTCACAGTTGTGCCCTCGAGGCTGGGAGGCCTTGGCCTCCCTGGTTTCACAACTGGGGTGCAGGTTTTAGCCCTGGTACCACCCCAGTGCCTGACAGAAACCCTGTCACTGGTGCAGAATAGGTCAGAAAGTCATCAGAGGTTTAACCTGGGTGTAGAATAACTTCAGCAAGCAGGACCTGCTCAGCATCTCTGTGTTCCTGCTGCAAAGGAGGGGCTCCAAGCAGGCTCCCATCATTGGAGGCAGCATCCAGCTGTGCCACAAGGGAACATTCCATGCCCTAAAGTCATTTTGGCTGGTGGCATTCAGGTGCTGGGCGCTTCGTAGTCAGGGCGTAGCATCTGGCTCCCCTACTAAACCTCCCTGTGCAGCAAAGGGACCGAGTGATGCAGTTGAAGAAGATGCTGCTTCCTTTTTTAACCAGCTGGGTTGGTTTTGTGTGTGACAAGAACTAACCAGCCTCAGCACCCTTCGAAGCTTAACAACAGCCTTGTTTGCTCGAGAGAAGCCTCGGCGTGGCTTCTGCGTTTGGTGTTTGGAATTGCTTTGAGTGGAAACAGGAATCCTTGAAGTTTGGCTGCTGTGTGCATCTTCTGCCCCACGTTTTGGATTGATGTGCAAGCTGCCTTCCCCAGCAGTGCCCTCCCTGGGGGTCGGGGGGACCTGGGGCCAGGTAGCTGATGGCTTGGGTTGTGCAGTGAGATAAGAGACAGATGAAAAGCAAACCTCCTCTCTGCAGCTGGGCTATCAGCCCTTGGGTTTATCAAGGCGTTGTTTAAGATGCGACGCACAAGGGGTAGCTTTTCCCTTCCTTTCCCTTGTGCACGTACACCGATGGGTTTGCAGTGATGGAATCCCGTGAGGGATTGATTGGAAGGTGTCCCTGCCCATGAGAGAGGGTTGGAACTGGAAGATCCTAAGGTCTGTTCCAACCCAAACCGTTCTGCGACTCTGTGTACCACCCCTGATGCTGCTCCCGGCGTTCACACAATGCCCAAACCACCTTCCTCCTCCCGGCTTTGCAGCTCCCGTCAGGAGCAGAGTGATTCTCTCCCCAGCAGTGGGTAAAGGTCTGGGAAAGGCTGAGCCGGGTCCCTGTGACCGCGGTGCCGCAGCGCAGGCTCAGAGCCGGCATTCCCGGAGCTTGGCTGCAGCCCCAGGATCGCTCGGAAGGACGGGATGCCCTTGAGAGGCTGGTGGGGAGGGTTTCCAGCAGCCAGGCGTGGGTAAGCACCGTCCCACTCCTTCCTCCCGGCCTCCTCTCAATCCCCAGAGGACAATCACCCATCTGGGAGGAGGTTTTCAGAGGAGCACCAGGCCCCCATCGTTCCGCAGTGGGGAGATGCTGGGCTCCCTCTGCCCTCACCAGTCCCAGTTCCAGCCCTGTGATGGTCCCATCCGGCCCTGGGCTGCTCTGCCCCTCCATCCCTGAGCAAATTAAAGTGGGACTTTGGCAAAGCCCCTGCTAAAGCCTCTAAGCAGGTGCCTGCTCCTGTTAACGAAGAGCAGATCAGTGACATAAGACAGACGCTGGGATAATCGCAGGGAGTCTGCCTCCAGCAGGGACACCGGTAGGTGAAGCTGGTCCTCAACCTGCAGCCAAGGATAGGGCTTGAGCGATGCTGCTGCTTCCCAGGGTCAGCTCCTCCTTCCCAGCAGCTCCCAGAGGTGCCAGGATGAATCCCAGTGTCACCCTGGGGCCGTACGAGGCAAAATGAGCCTTTCCCAGCTGCAGTGCCAGCCCGTGTTGGTGAGCCACTGCTGCCTGTTTGGGAGGGCTCTTCCCATCACAGAGGGGAGATTTAGATTAGGCATTGGGAAGTTCTTCCCTGTGATGGTGCTGAGGCACTGGCACAGGGTGCCCAGAGAAGCTGTGGCTGCTCCATCCCTGGAGGGATGCTCCGGTGCATCCCTACGAGCTGCCAGCATGGGCAGGGTGTGAGCACAGCAGCGCAGGTCAGCAGTGAAGTGGGGGGTTGAGGCGCTGCCCCTCCTTTTTCAGCTGCTGTGATGCAGGTTCAGGCCCCCCTCTTGCAGCCTGAGGTGCTTCACCCCTGCTCCCCTTCACCCCTACTCTCTGCTCAGTCCGCAGTGCCGGCTCCCAACTTCGCCATGCCCGTGACGGTGCCGGTGACCAACCAGAGCACGCTGCAGTTCAGCAACCCCGGCAGCTCGCTGGTGACACAGTCGCTGGTGACATCCTCCCTGACAGACCCGCGGCTCCTCTCGCCACAGCAGCCAGCGCTGCAGAGGAACACCGTGTCCCCGGGGCTGCCCCAGAGGCCGGCCAGTGCAGGTGAGCGATGCCGTGTCCCTTCGCACCCCTTCCTCACTGGGTGTGCAGCAGTGAGCATGGAGCATCCCAGGATGCAGGAGAACCCCTCCCTGCCCCAGCCATGGGTCCAGGCCAAGGGTCTCAATGTGAGCATCACCTCTCACTGAGAGCTGACCCCCCTTCTTTGCCTACCCCAGATCTTGTGGAGAGCTGGATCCTTGCAGGGATCTGTTTTGAGGTTGGGAAGCACAAGGGGATGAGTCACCCGGCGCCGTTCCCAGGCTTGGGGGTGGCTGCCTGCATCCCATCGCCGGTGGCACTCCGGTGACATGGGACTGCTGCCTAAAAAGGGCTTTTTAAAGCCGGGCTGTGCTGGTTGCAGTTGGTCGCTGAGCGATTACTCATGGGGATCCGGTGACAGATCGCAGGGAGCAGTCATTTCCAGCGGGGACCGGCCATGGGTGGTGGAGGGCAGGATGGGGAGAGGAGCAGCTCATCACCCACTGCACCCTGTAACAGCAGGGGGGGCCCCACGACGTGTGACCACAGCCCTGCAGTGTGATCATAAATAAGAATAGCGTGCAGAAAGCCCCTGCCTGCTATTTTGGTTGTCACAGATGGTCTGGAGAAATCACAACAGGCTGCAAATGGCAGAGCCAACGACTGCGACCGCCCGGACGTCTGGGTGGTGGGTGCTGAGAGCTCAAAGGGGGCTTTGCAAAGGGGCTGGAGGGGTGGGAGAAGGGTTGGGAGGTGCCTCCAGAAGCGGGTTGAGTGGGATCAGAGCGAGCAGAGAGTTGCCAGGGGCTGGGATGCAGTGGGAGCAGTGGTTGAAGCCGGCTCGTTGGGCTTACTGCTCTCTCCACACGGTTTCATGTTGGCTTGAAGTGCTCAGTACCATGGTGAGCCCTCAGACCTGATGGCAAGGTGTCTTCCTGCTCTCGAAAGAGCAGCATCATGCTCCAGCCTGGGCAGCAGAGCCTTCCTTGGGTATGGAAAGCCGTAGCTCTGGGTCCCTGCCCTCTCACAGGCCCCTCTGCTGCAAAGAAAGAGGCTTCGTTGCAGTGCAGAATGCGCTGGAGGCTCCTCGTGTTTCCATCCCGCCGCTCATCTGAAGGGGGATCATTTTGTGGTTGCGAGCACAGAGGTGTTCCAAGTCCAACCATCTGCATCTCATTCATTCCCTGCCTGGGACACGGCCGAATCCTGTTTATAGGAGCCAGGGCCTTGCACGTTAGAACTCTTTTTCCCTTAATTCTTTTCTTTATGGCAATGGGCTCGAGCAGAGCCACGTTCCCAAAGCCAACGCGTGGCACAGCGTTGGGTCAGTACTCAGTGCCAGCTCAGGGACCCAAGGGGGGTCTACAGGGCTGGGAATGGGGTTGGCATCACTCAGCCAAGGGGATGACCCCACTTTGTGGTGACCATACTAAACAAGGTATCTTGTTTTGGAGGCCACCTTCCCCTTTTCAAGCTGTAAAATACTTTAGGGACCCGCAGCATCCCCAGTCCTGCTCCCATGTGCTGCCCTGCATGGAAGCGGCTCAGCCCTCCGGCACTCCTGCTTTCAGGGCTCAAACCAAGAGTACGGGACTGGAAGAAAGGTTTGTGGCTCAGTTTTCCCCATCTGGGGTGAGAATGGTTGGGCAGTGGTTAACGGAAGGGTTTGGGATCCGACTCTCTTCATTCCCCTGCCTGGGGCTCCAGGATGACTGCGGTTGCAGCTCCAGTGCTGGAAAATCACTGCCTGCAGCATGGCCAAAGCACCCTTGGGCTGTCAATAGGTGGCTTTGAGAAATAACTCACTAACAAGGCTGAAAGGAAGGAAAATCTTCTTGCAGGAGAGGCAACAACATTCAGTTTTTTGGGATAAGAAGGGCTCTGGTATGGTTCTTCCCGGCACAGCAGGGTGCAGCGGTGCTTTCCAAGTGCTGGGACCACGGGAGGCCGAATTGTAGCCACGTCCTGGCAGCACGGGGATGGTTTCCATTCGGTGTGAGCATTACAGGGGAGCTTGTGTTTCACGTCTTGCTGCTGTTGCTCTCTTCTCCAGCAGCACCAGTCCCGTGTCCCCCCAAAGCGGGGCTTGGAATAGAATAGGCGCAGTGTTTTCCAAGCTGCCTCCTTTGGAGCAGGCTCCTGTGCTGCCTGGCTCCTTCCCAAAGGAAATGGATATGCCTGGGTAATGTTTCCCAACCTGATCACCAGGAATGCTGCTCATTTTGCCCAGGACTTTCTCCCTGAGAGGGCAACGCTGCTCGGTTTCGCCTGCGTTCCTCCCTCCCAAAAGGAGGGATGCTCACCTTGTTCACGAGCGGGTGGTGATCCTGTGTTTCCTATTGCCTTGCAGGGGCGATGCTCGGGGGAGAGCTGAACAACACGAACGGAGCCTGCCCGAGCCCTGTGGGTAAGTGAAGGGCCATCATTGCCTTTGAGCAAGTGCTGTGGGCACCGGGCCCTCTACCCTTGGCTCAGTTTGTTGCTCCTTGCCTCAGTTTCCCCACGTGTAACATAGGATTTTGCTTTGCCATTCGGCACCATTGGTGGATGGAGAAGTGCTAAGGGAAGATTCTGGTACGTGGACCTCCTTCATGTACCAAAACCATCAGCACCTTCACTGGGGCTGCTGGTTTCAATAGAGACCCCCGGCACGGGGTGCATGTCCTGGGGCCAGCATCTGGACATGGATGGAGGTGGCCACCGAGGACCATGATTTGGGCAGCTCTGGGTTTAGCTCCCCGTTCCTCCCCTTGACCTCGGGTGAGTCACTTAACACCTGATTCCTCCTTGCGCTTGGGCCCTATAAAGGTATTTTACTGCAAGGAAAAAAGCTCATTAAGGTCCTTTCCACTGCGAGAGCCTCGGTGCTAACAAGGCTCAGACTTTGTGGCTTAGCTCCCCAGCTATAAAATGCTCTAATAATACCTCCTGCCCCATGCTCTGCCTCCGCCGGCTGCAGGGTGAGCTCTTTGGGGCCAGCGCTTGCGTCGCTACCTCCCAAACACCAGCACCAGCCCCTGGATCCTGCTGGGAAGCAGCTGCTGCTCCCGGCACTGTGGTCCAGGCCTTAGCAGGGTGGATGCCGATCATCCCGGTAAGGTGAAGGGGGAAGGCAGCTCTGCACCAGTAGCCTGGCTCAGCACCCTCTCAGGGGGTCTTTGTGATGGGGCTCCAGCACGGAGGAGGAGTGTGAGATTCAGCTTTGCCCCAATTGAAGCCACGCTGGAGCCCGAGTGCCACCGGTTGTGTGGATGGGGCTGCTCCAGGCGCAGCTCTGCAGCACCGTGGCTGCCCATCCCCTTCCCTGGCACCGCGGCTGCTCCCGGGAATAACCTTTTCCCTGTGCAGGGCAGCAGCCGTGTGAGTGC
>JAOEHY010052973.1:0-68827 GCA_025447955.1 Psilopsiagon aurifrons
TCATTGTGAGGGCCCCATCACAATGGGCGTCTCCACAGCAATAAGCACGGTTTTTTGATGGCAGCAGCATCCTGCCCCAAGTTATTTTTAATGGAAGTGTTGCATAGCAATATCAAGGGATTCTTCTTTAATCATAATAGTAATTTTGTAATGAGTGTGTTTAAAATCTTTTGGGATTTGAAATTATAAAATGGTAGTCACATGACTACTAGGAGTATAAATTGGGTTGTGCCTGGAAAGTGATGTGAAAGTGGAGAGCTTTTAGTAGTTCTGTTGCACATCCATCAGTGCTTTCTGGTTCCTACATAGTTTCATAATGACAGCTTAATTAATCACAGAAATGGGGAGTTGTGATGTTTTTCCCCTTTACAAGAATAGGTTAAAAAAAACCATGGGGAGCGCCTTGCTCATTAGTCTACTCTTGAGTCCATTCCATATGTCCTAGAGAGGCTCTGAGCCTGCCTCACTACCTCCGGCATGCTCATTACTCACCAGCATCTGTAGTTGGACAGGTCTGAAGAGCTCTGAGTCTGGTCAGTAGAGCACAGCTGTGCTGCTACAGGTCAGATACCAATGACCTGGCCTTTGAACAGTTGCCTCAGCAGTAATACCAAGGCAGCAGAAATAGAAGAGACTATCTAAAAGTAGAAATGATGTATCAAAAAAAAGAGCTTGTACTCGCCTTACAAGAGTAGAGGCAAAGTAGTCTTTGATTTCCTTTCTTTATAGTTGCAGCTACGTTTGTAACTTCTGGAGTTCATAAATGGGAAAAAGTTCCTCCAGTTGTTTGAATTCCCAAAAAGCTTTTCAAGAGGAGAGGTTGTCTTTTTAGACTACTGACCTGATGATTCCAAGTCTTCAACAAAAATCTTGGTCTTGGGATTTCAGTTACTAAATTTTTATGTTGCATACGAGCACAGCTGCAACTTTAGCTATAGTGTGACTGTGTGGCTACCACAAATAAAGGTTTATGCAGATGAAACTGAACAAAACTAAGAGAAGATTAAGCAGCTTTGTTGTTTGTCAAAAGTATCTTTTGAACACATGTGACTCAAAAGCCTGGGCTGAATCTCTGTAAGGCCTTGCAGTTCTGTAACGCTGTACAAAAATAGTTTGGCATGGTTCCTCCTTTTGAAGAACCTCTGGAAGACAAAAATATGATGTGTGAATGAATGAACAGGCAGGAAATGCAACAGAGGGCAGTTCTGCTTGCCAAAGATGTGGAAAGTTGCATCTTTTTGATGTGCTTTTTTTTTTCTCCCCCCTTTTTTTCCCCCCCTCTGCTACTACTGAGGAAACTTAACCAACCAAACTTGAGTGCTTCCTATTCTTTTGGTGCCTGAAAGAAATCAAAGTGAATTAAACGTTATGTTCTAGCCAGAGTCTGCTTAAATACTCCATGAGGCAAATTCACTCTCTTTAAAATACCTTGTTATTGCTGCTACTTTATGATTTCTGCAGTGCTATAAAAGCATCCATGGTTTATGAAGCTGAACCCAGTTTATATGAATTAATAATTTAATGGATGAATTAATAGCTGTGCAGAAGTTGAAATGGTTGTTGCATTATTTAATGAAATACTTTTTCATTTTTATAGGTGATTACTACTTTGAGCAGTATTATCTGCTCACTTGATGATATTTAATAGTATACTTACCTTTAATGAAATGAACCTCTTAGTTTGTACAAAATGGATTTCATCTCCTGATACTTAAGTTCTTTATACATTTAAAAAGCCTGTGGTTTAAGTGATAAATTCGCCATTTCTAAATTAGGTCTGCTCATGCTATTTTCTTCACGAATAGTAAGCGGTGTTAGAAATTAGAAGCTGAACTAATGGTTCTGAACCATAGTTCAGGGATAAAATGGCATACAGTCCAGCCTCTGTGATAACTGATGTTTGCCAGTGGTATTGCCTGTAGTACTTTCTGGTTTAGTTTCATATAGGGTCTCCTGCTATGACAAGAACAATTTGTTATATTCAAGTCCAAATAGCAATAAAAATCAAAACCTTGATGCGTATCTAGCATATGTGTTGTGGCCATCTCTCTGAAATCCCCTTCATGCTGCCTGTTTTACAGTGTTTGGGGGAATATAATGCAGGGAAATATTCGTTGCTGTTTTCTGGTAGTCATTCTTGTAGATTGCTTTGGTTCTTGGAAGAGATTTTTACAGATTACAGCTAAATTTTGCATGGTCATCTGCTATGTTGTATGACTTTCTCATTGTATTTGTTTGTTGTCTGTAATTGATTTGTGCTGTTTCAGAAATACAACACTTAGTGTCTTACAGCAGAAATTTTCTTCTGAGGAGAATGGAAAAGCAATCTCTAACAATTTTTTGTCTGTATTTTCCCGAAAGAACACTAACTTTCATCTTTACCTGATGTTGCCATGTGGAGGATAATAAAGTAGATAAAAATGGGACTTTATGTATTACAGCTTTATTGGTACACCAGAAGGCCAGGATGGAGCGACTTCAGCGAGAACTTGAGATTCAAAAGAAAAAGTTGGATAAACTAAAATCAGAGGTCAATGAAATGGAGAATAATCTAACACGAAGGCGCCTGAAAAGATCAAATTCTGTATCCCAGATTCCATCAGTAAGTTGAACTGTCTGTAGGCTATAAACCTAAACCAGAAGTGTGGTCTGTCATGTTAAATTAAAGGAACAGTTGCTCATATGTTGACAATATACTAGTGACAAGTAATACAGCTAGAATTAAACCAGTAAACAGTACAGTTTAAAGACTAAATACGCATTATTGAACCACAGCCTTTCAGTTCCATAGTTGCTTTTTGAGATGTTGCTTTTGAAGACAGTCACAAAAGGTTTGACCTGGTAGTCCTTCCTAATGTTTCAGACTACAAATTAATACTCATACTGCTTTCCACGCAAAGTACTTTTTGGTGTTTGTGCATATACCAATCTCAAGGAAACTGACTAATGCACCAGTTTTCGTAGTCAGATGAGCCACTGACCTGGTGAACTGCTGGCTCTGTCTTGGCCATAATCTGGAGTCATTCAGTCACCTCTGAAATCTAATGAGAGAAGAATTCAGTGGGTCTGAAAGCTTTGTGTAAGATTATGCTTGGATTAAAAGAAAGGTCATTATAAAGGAAGATTTTTTTATCTTCGCTTCTGAAATAACTGGATGCTGTCTGCTTATGTGTGAATGATGACTGATAATGAAATGGAAAAAATTAACAGGCAGATTTATTTTTTTCAGCTGGAAGAAATGCAGCAGTTACGAAGTTGTAACAGACAGTTGCAGATAGACATAGACTGCCTAACCAAAGAGATTGATCTTTTTCAAGCAAGAGGTACAGTATGTCTTAATACATCAACAACTGTAAATACTGATTAGTTTTTTTCCTTCTGTCACTGTCTGCACGTAGAAAAGTCTCTGTTATAAATACGCACTATATATACACACCGTATATAAAGATACACACTATTTGCAAAATCATCACATTAGTTTGAGTGAAACCATGGAAGTAATTGTCTAAGCCTGGGTTTGTTTGGGTTTTTTTGTTGTTGTTGGCTTTCTGATTTGCCTAATCCCACAGTCATTCCTATGTCCTACTAAGCTCAGAAGAAACTTGTGATGCTCTTTATTTTGTAAACCCTGGGGTGGGAAATCTGGTTATTTGAGTATCAAGAGGGAAGAACTGTTTTCTAAATGATACAGCTATACCTATGTATCCGTCTCTCTCTCTTCTTTCATTTTTTCTGTATTGTATTTAGCCTCTCAAGTTAGCAAATACAAAGTACAGTTGTAACTTCCAGTGTGCTCTCCTATTCTTTTCTGCAGTCAAAAAAGACAGTCTTTTGGTCATGTGAGTGAAATTATGAGACAGCTGACCCAATTCAAGAGCTGCCAGCAAGAGGTCCCCTTCTCTGCCTGTTTCCCTGTCTTGCCTTTTGTTGTGGCTCTGCCTCTGTGTTAGCTTTTTAGACCCATTGCAGAGCTGATTCTGTTCCCTAGCCAAGCAGAAAATAAGAGCTTGCCTACAGCTGATGTGAGGGAGAGGCAAGGGAAGGGAGAACTGAGAAAGGGAAGGGACTAATGCTTTCCACTTTTAGCAGCAGCAAGCTGTTAGATCGCTATGAAGTTCTTTGGACTGTGTACCTGCAGATAAGGAGAAAGTAGACAGATGTACTGAATGCAAAAACTTGACCTTAAATAATGTATTCAAACTGCGTGTGATTTTTGTCTGTCTGTTACAGTAAATTGGAATTAGGAGTTCCTCTAGGTACTAAATCTAAGCATGTGTAATATGCTTTGTAGTAGATAGCTCATCTCTTTCAGTAAGTTACAATTTAGAAAGTGTCTCAGGTAAAATTTACTGATAAAATGCTGTTAAATATTTGAGTGACAGAAAAAATGTATTTAAGGAGTTTGTGCTACTGGATTCTATTTCTGACTTCTCTATTGAATATTTTGGGCAGTAAGTTTCTTTAAGTGTATTTTTGACATCGCTTGGTATCTCACTCAGGTGTGTATTGACACCCTGATTTAAAAGGCAATAAGTGAGTAATAACGCGATTTCAGAATTGGTGCCAAAAAAACCCTGATATGCTTTCCTACCCAAGCTTATTTTTAAGACTGCTGTACTTTTTTATTTTTAGGACCACATTTTAATCCCAGCGCTATTCATAATTTTTACGATAATATTGGATTTCTTGGTCCGGTTCCACCAAAACCCAAAGGTACTGTACTGGTAAAATTTGGATTTAATACTAATATCCAGTTTGTATCTAATACCAGTTTGCAGTTTATGAGTCTAGTTTAAATGTTGATTATGAAATAGGTTGCTTTACAAGCATATGAACCTTGCATTTTACCTGTATTGGCAGTAAATATGCTTCTGTTTGCTGATTTTCTCTCTATTCATGTATTCAGGAAAGAAATACATTGAATGGCGTACGTTAAAGATGGATAATATGTTGGGAGGTATTTTAGGTAAATGGAAGCATATATTTTATTTTTTCTTTTAAATGAGAACATGAAATACATTGCTTAGGGAAGAGTGAAACTCAGATAACTTCATAATTTTCTGTGGGGAAAAGTAGATTTGTTTACACATTCCAATAACCCAGTTTGGTTACCCTGACTTCCTGGGTACTGCACAATTTGTATTAACAATTTACATAAAAGCCTTTTCTGAGTATTGTTAAATACAGTTTTGCATAGTTGACGATGACAGGAATGCTGCCCAATAGAGCAGTCAGTATTGCTGAAATTATCAGTCTGTCATAAACAGTGTTTTGCAGTTTATTTTTTTGCCCTAATGGGATGTCAAATAAATACAGTAATTACCTCGTGTGTTACCTAAAGCAGAGAACGAAATTAACTTTTTTGCAGCAGCATCATACCATGACCTATAAGCAGACCACCAAATAAAATAGATAATCCACTTGTTTCTGTCTAGTCTTCCTGTTCGGCAAGTTCTCCACGTAATATATATGTGTGGTTGGTTCTTGTAGTGTGCAGGTAACTGCTGTTACAGAATCTCATTTTATGTATTTCTAGCTGTTCTGTATTTCAGTGTGGTCTAGATAAATAGTACTTTTTTTGTCCTTCGGACTGTTCACAGCTACTCCAAACTGGTGCTCTTCTTTATGCTTTATAAGGTTGTTTTTACTTTCCATTACCTAAGCTGTTAATGAAAATACTGAGTAAAGTTACATCCACACAGTAATTTTAGACAAACTTTACAGCTGAACCATGAGGAATTTATCATCAGTTTTGTCAATTACAAAGTTCCCTTTACATTAAATAAAACCTATCAAAGAAGAAAAAAATAATTTTCTGTGGCTAGCTAATATTTGCATTGACTAATCTTCTAAGAACTCACAAATTTAGGTGTTAAACTGTCTGGTACAACCTATCTTGAAAATGCAAAGTTAACCCTGACTGGTTTATTAACCTCTGAAGTAACTTTCATTCTTTCTTTCTTAAAAAGCATCACTACTGTATCTTTGTCTTTTGTTAATTTTATCAGAATTTTCAGTTCATTTTAAGTTTCAGTTTAACTACGATGTAAGATGCAACTTAAACCGGACTTACCACTGTTAACAAAAGAATGAAAAATATTTCTTTTCACAGTTGTGATCAGTACCATTGTACTTCCTGAAACTGTTGCTGTCATTCTGCAGCAGTTGCAGTTGGGTACTTGCTTATGAGATGTTCTCCAGTTGAAATTATTGGCTAAAAGACTTTGTTGCAGTTACCTAAACTGAGAACTTTTACCTTGAGAAGTTGATCTTCTTTCTTTCCATCTTCTGTCCTTTCTCTTCTCACCTTGTGTCTTTTCAGATCATGCAAAAAGATGCACGTGTATGCTTGGGGGGGATTACTCTATAGCGTAACAGTCCTAGGCACTGATTTTCACTTTAGTGTATCTGACTGCTTATTTGTTTTTGGGAAGAGCTGCATGTATTCATTCTAGGTTCTAAATGTTAAATGTGTCAAAAGGTTACAGTCCAGTTCTTGACTTAATGAATTTTAGACTGCTCCATAGACCTCAGACTACTAAATCTTGTGCATGTTTCCTGTGCTGATTAATTTCTGTGTTTTATCTCCTTTACACGCAATAGCTTTGAACTGAGACCAAAAGGGAAGAAAGCAGAGGAAAGGGATAGCAAACTTGCTTTTTATAGTTTCACCTTGTGCCTTTTGGCGGACTTACAATCTAGCTGTAGTCAAGGGGGTGGTAAAAAGCTGCCTCTGTTACTTGCAATAACTGTGCTGTTCTCAGAGGAGCAAGATAGTTCTCAGTTACAGAAAAGAAAAAAAAATAATCTCAAAATTCTTTCCATGCTGTTCTTGGTTAGTAACTACTTATCTTATCTCTTTCATGTCACAGATCAGAGGTCCATTGTGAAAACACCAAAGACTGTTCCAGATACGGATGAAGATGAGGGAGCTCAGTGGAGTTGTACTGCCTGTACTTTTTTAAATCATCCAGCCTTAAATCGCTGTGAACAGTGTGAAATGCCCAGGCATTTCTGAGCCAGCAGGCTCATTACTTTCTGTAAAATCATAGCAAACGTTACAAGGAACTATCCAGTCATTGGGGGGGGGGGGGCAAAAAAAAAGCATTTAAGCGTAGGATTTTGTAAAATTGAAGGTGTGACGAGACGGTATTTTGCTAATGTTAAATGTCAGCCCACAGAGCTAGTAATACCTCAGTGTTGTGTCACAGGCAGTTGAAATTGATCGGCTGAAAGGTAATCTGCTGGACGACTCAGTTGCCAGCTGCCTAAACCATGTACAGTATTACCAGTATCCCAGTAACACACTCCATGTTCAGTGCTTGGGTGTTGCCCATTCTCTTCTCTGCCCCGATGTCACCACTGAGTTTTGACAGGGGAAAGGAATAGAGTGTTAGTGGTTTTGTTTTTAGAGCTTTCAGTGGAACACTACATGCACAGAGGAGATCTAAAAAGAGCAAGGTTTAACTATGTAAACTGTTTGCTGCCATAATAGTGCCTTTGATAAAGGGAAGAACTTCACAAATCAGTGGTACTTTCTGCCTTCCCTGAAAACATCTCTGTGAAGCCAAGTACAATCACATCTAAAGATGAAAAGGAAAAACTGCATGCGTTGTCTGTACAATACACACAGTGAAATACCCCAAAGCTTTTTCCTACTGTACATAGCTCTAGAGCCTGCTTTAAGTGATTTCTTTTCTTCACCTTTATTATTTTCTTGTACTTCTGTATGTATAGTGTAATAGTCTTTTTGTTAACTTTCTTTTTTTTTTCCTTTAAGTGATTAAGCACGATCATGTCCCCTTTTGTAAGCTTTTATCTGAGAGAAGCAATGCCTTAAAATAAGAGCATTAATAAGAAACTATGCACAAAATAGCTTTCCTCTGCTCATTCTGTACATTGCTCTTGTAAATTGCTGATGATCTGTGAAGACCTGCAGATGCAGCGTGGTAAAAATGCAGGAAAAGTTGGAAGAGTTATGCATATAGTTCACTCTGTACACTGAGTTTTACGGTGGGTGACACAAGGTAGCATTTTGTCTGGCTAAGGAGACTTTGTACTAAGGAACTTTCAACCCACCAACAGGTCAGCATCCGATTTAAGCTTGCTTCATCTGCTGGGTGTCGTTCAGACTCCTGAAGAGAAAATCATTGGGGAAGTACATACAGTGCCAAAATCAACAGCAGCAGCATCTTACAGCTTTGTTCAAGGACTTTAAATGCTTTCCTGTTTCGGCAGCCGGTTTCTAAACCTGACTTTGTGGTGAAGTCTCATATTTATAGAAAACAAGGATAGCAATATTTAGGACAACTGAAATAAAGGCTGGAAAAGAGAAATCAAACAGACTTGAACACTGAAGCAACCTCAAGCATCTCTTTATTTTGATGATCTATTTTTTTAAAGAAAATATTCGCATGATCGGGGATGTATGTAACTGAAAACAAGAAAATGGAATTCCAGTACAGTATGCATGAAAGATGGCACGCAAAGAATGATGTAGCAGCACTTAGCGTGAGGCTGGAGGGAGTGCTAATAATGTAGCAAGAGACAAAAGTAGACTGTCACCCACTGTAAACATTTGCCAGTGGACACTTTTGTTAGGAGTTTTACAAGTGATCTATGTGAATGCACAGAGGCCTTTGTTTTGAAGGCTTTGCTTTTTTTTTTTATGTGAGAAGAAAATGCCAATCCCAGGTAATTAGGCAGTAGACCCAAAGCACTTGCATTCAATGCATTTTGTTTATAAAATGAGGCCTTGTTTTTCAGCTTCATCTGCAGTTCTATGTGAAGATCGACAAATCAGTTTTTACCTGTTTATTAATAAAACCTAATTTGGATATCTTGAGTTGATGGTTTTATGATTTAGCTGGGTAAACTGCCTTTGTAACAGATAAGTTATTTATAAAAATTAAAAAAAAAAATAATTATATTCTAATGTTTGGGTTTGTGATTTGTTTGCTTTTCCCATGCTGTGGAGCAACACAATACTCAACGGAACAATAAGATTAGCAGTCTTGAAAGTAGGTTTTTCTTATTTTCTTATGACCAGAGATTTTGTTTAAGCCTTTGTTTTGTTGAATCTTGTCTTTCCTCCCATGCATTATTCTGTTTGATTCTTATTCAGTGACTGTTGTAAGGAATGTGTTCCATAAAACTGTCATGATAAAAACCATTCACTTATTTATGCAGTAGTAAGTTAGATGTGGCCCCTTTTTACTTCATGCTTTAAGGGTTTATGATTTTTAAAATATATTTCTAATACAAAATGGGCAACCACTTTGTCTACGGTATTAGGTGATATAGAATATACTTTGTGTACTGTTAATATAAGTACAGTTTAAGGATTAATATGGCTAAACTGTATTTTGGTGCTGTGTATATTACACTGTTGTAAGATGTGGGGTGTTCCTGGACTTGTCCTTCCCACTTGGTCCTGGTGTAGACAGACATTTGGTATGTAGAGTTGGGCTTTCCTGAGACACAGTCATGCCATATAAAAGCCCTTCAGAAGACATCTATAAACAAATTAACTACATCTCCAGCAAGAAACATTCCTTAACTCAGGTGAATCAACTGGAGTGTCTTAATCTGCTGTGTGAAGAATATTGTTTGGAGCATAGAGGGCAGCTGTATTTAAAAAGCAAAAACTCCAGTCAGCTGTCAGGTGGAAAAAACGTGCTTGGGGAAATAGATAAAATGGAATTCTGTTCATCCTATCAAATATGTAATTGATCTTTTCCTTGCATTTATTTGAGTGTTTCTTTTCTGAAAGAGGGCAATAAAAACCAATGTACCTCCTAGCTCCAGCTACTTATGCAGAGCCCTTGACACAGCACTCAAATAAGCAATACTTTTTTGTAAACTAGGTATATTTTAAAGTAGTCATCAGCATGTAGTCACTTAGTGATAAAATGCAAATTGCAGTTTTGATACTTAATGACATAGAAGAAATAGTTTTCACTGGAAGTATGACTAAAGAATTATGTGCTTTGGAATTACATAAAATGTTTTTATTGTCAAACAGCACAATAACACACTTAGAAAGCATTCTTGTGTCTGAGAATGCCTCTTTATAGAGATCATGCTTTGCCAAGAAAGGTTGGGCTACATGATCCCTGAGGTCCCTTCCAACCTCGTATTCTGTGATTCTGTGATTAGTATGAGAATGTATTAGGCAGTGTTTTCAATAACTGATCCTGGAACACTAGGACAAGAGAAGTGACATCTCCAGTACTGTCCTTTCTACAGACTTTTACCTTGACCTTCAGTTACCTTTTACCTTCACCTTAACTTTTTCATTCTTCCTGTATTTCAGGTCACTTATGTCATTAGCTCTTCTTTCAAGCTGATGTTGGTATATTGGCATGTTACTATTGTATGTTTTTAAAGGGTGGGGTTATAAGGGTTTACATTTTGAAGGATGAAATAGATTTCATTGCTGATTTTTTTTATTTTTCCTCATAGAAGATAAATATAAAAATTGAAACATTTGCAGTAAGGTTAAACTTTTTATTATGGACATCAAAAGTTTATCTTGGATGCTGATTTATGACTTTTCTATATGGTCTTTGGATCTCTATAATGCGGAAGGAGGGGAGATGTTGTTTCACTCTAGCAGGAAGGGGGAACTACACTCCTGGGCTTTTAGAGAAGCTCCCACTTATTTTTTGTGAATGTGTGAAACACTATCAAATGATCAAGCTTCAGATTTGGGGTCACTTTAGAAATGAAGGCAGTGAAACTGAGCCAGAGAGCTGGTAAGTGGGCTTCTGTGTCACATCAGCTCAGCTGTGTAGAACTGACTCCACATAGGTGGCTTCCTAGATAAACTGGAAAAACATTTGTCTTCTGCAGCCTCTGATCAGTAGCGGTATTCTGTTGCCCAGGAGTAGGGTTATGTGTGGCACCCCTGAAATTCAGACTAAATATGAGATTTGATGTCTTCAGTCTCAAGCTAATGGTAGATCGAATTTAAAACTGCATTGTCAGTATTTGTGCCTCTGTGTGTGTATTTGTTTTCCTTACGTGAAGTTCATCAATTTTATGATCTTGAAATGTCTGTCTTCAGTATATTTTGTAGATGCCCAAGGAGAAAAGTACCCTTTTTGGTACTTTTCTTCCGTCCGATTCCTCTACCTTGAATGGCTGTGACACATGAGTCTGGATACAAATTAAAAGAAGACTTGATTAAAAATGCTGAAGAACCATTTATTTTTTTTTTTTTTAAAAAAAAGCCACCAAGCTTTGAAATCTACTGAATATTTACCCTTTTATTCATATCTTGTGAAAAAAAAAATAAATCATTATCCTAAATTTGTACAGAAAAATACAAATCAGCTTTAAACTTTTGATTCCTTACTCTGCACTCCTCATACAGGGTAGGATGTTTATGATGCATTCCTTTTTCATGCCTGACTGCTTGAATAACAATTTTATTGCTAACTTTGAGGAATAGTCTTCAGTTTTACATAGCCCAAAACGGCTTGTGAGGCTTATACTTTGTGTAAGCTACTTAAAAATTGCTAGAGGGAGAGAAGGAGAACAGGAAGAGTTGATATGAAATGTTTGAGGGCTTAGAATTATATAGTAGTTAGGGTTGGAAAGGACCTTAAGATCATCTATCCCCTGCCATGGGCAGGAACACCTCACACTAAACCATGTCACCCAAGGCTCTGTCCAGTCTGGCCTTGAACACTGCCAGGGATGGAGCATTCACAACTTCCTTGGGCAACACATTCCAGTACTTAACCCTCTCACAGTAAAGAACTTCCTCCTTATATCTAATCTAAAACTCCCCTGTTAAGTTTGAACCCATTACGCCTTGTCCTGCCGCTACAGTCCCTAATGAAGAGTTCCTCCCTAACATCCTTATAGGCCAAACTACTATAGGGACACTGAGGAATGATAACGAACTTTTGGAATGATGCGATCACTGAAGTTTGACTTTTTGGTACAGTTCTCAGTGGGTTTTATCTGTTTTTCTTTGAGCAAATCTGTATCCATGTTATGCTTCCTTTTACAGGATAGCGTTTCAAACAGTGGTGCCTTCAGAGGCTGCAGTGGTAGAACTCACAGAAGTCTGAACACTTCAGACATGTTCATTCGCAGCAGTGCAAGTGGATATAATTACATTTTCATCTAATACACAGATATTTTTAATACATAACCAAAAAGTAATGATCTCCATCTAGTGCACTGCTGCTGCAGGCATGAGTTTAGCTGACTTTTTCCCAGTGTTCTGTTTTCTTCATTGATTTAACTTGCAAGTATCTGCATAGTTACAGAGAACTTTGAGCCAAAATTATTATCTGCATGGGTCGAAACTGTCTATTGTTTGCAAGTTTGCTTAAAATAATAAAGCACTATTCTGAGTGCAGATTTTGAAGTAGCATGTCAGTTTGGGTCCTACTCAGATGAGCAATTTGAGGTGCTTGTATAAACCTAATCCATTTTTTTATGGACGTACATTGTGTTACGGCTATAAATTCTGTGACTGCATGCATTTTTTCCGTGCCATTTATGGGAGCACAGTGCCAATACAATTTTGTTAATTTGGTACCAAATGAATGGAGGGGAAGTATATAAAGTGGGGTTTGTGTGGGTTTTGTCTTAATAGATGTTAGCAGACCACATCCAGCCTGTGGCTGATCAAGTTTGCCCAATTGTGATTCCTGTTGTGATTGAGGTCCGGGGATAAGTTATATGGTGATGGAGACAGGGAGGAAATGGACTAAGAAATACTTCGTCCTTTGTTCTTCACATGCAGAAGCAGGTGTTGTTGCTTTTCTAGCACCCCATTGTAATATGCAGACTGAAGTGCAGCAACTATCAGCCCTAAAAGTTGATAAGACTGTAAATGATAAAGAGTCTGGAACGTGGAACATAGCATGCCTGGCCCTGAAGACTGGTGTGCTTGGTCTCTGGTACCTTAGAAGTCTGTTGGTACAAGTAAATGGGTTTTTCACACTGTGTAGCCAGTCATTGGGAGGATTTGTTGGTTTTCTGGTGGTTGGTGGAGTTGGTTGATACATTTCTGGGCATGATGGCCAAATGTGGTCGTATCCCATGAATTCTTTGCAGGCTTGTACAACACAGTGCAGATTAAGGTCAGAAAAAGAACAGTAAGGTTAGGAAACAGCATCATCAGAGTATTTAATTTACATGCCATTTGACAAAAAAGGATGGCCAACTTGTCAGGCTGGCTTCAGGGGCAATGGAAGGTGCAGTGTGTTTAGGAGGTACCCAGAACCACCTCAACACAGACCTTACTTCCCATTACATGAGAGACATACGGGTGCCACCACTATCTGCTTACATGACAGCCATGTCTCCCGTTATGTACTGGGGTCTCTTGCTTGGCACGTTCAGTTACACGCCCAGGAGTGGTTCATGATGTGCTCCTAAGAAAAAGATGGGGAGAGCAAGTAAGCAGAGTGCCTCATCTGGCTGGTAGGCAGCTGCTTACCCACTGTGGAGGAGAGGTGCCTGTGGGTAAAATGGGTTATTCTGCCTCTGTGGTTTTGAAGGTTGGATGCTTATTCATTACAACAGACACTTAATAGCTTCAGGAGGAAGACCGATGCATCTGTAATGCTTCTAACCATCATACCATAATAATAAACTCTTAAAAGTAGTGTTTTCTAATTAAGTAGTAAGTCCAAAAGTGAATTCAAAACAGATTAGTGAGTAATGATGGCTCTTCTGTGTTCCAGATGAGATAATGAATGTTTGCGTGGAGTGAAAAGTTGATTACAAAAGTTACCAGCCCAAAAACTTCAAATAAAAAATTAGTTTTATAGTGGTGTTACATTTATGTTGATAAAAGATTATGAGCAAGGCAGTGTTTGTACAGTGTCTCTTACCAGCTGATACAAGAAAAAAGAGACGTCATTTATAAACACTGCTCATGGTAGCAACTCTGTGCCTCATAGCTCTAAATTTTAAGTCAAGGACCCCTTTCAATGATTATTTTTAATATTTGCTATTCCTTGTGTTGTATCCTGGGTAGAGCATAATTGGAGAGATAGATTCATTTTTTACAGATCTTTTCTGTTTTGCTTGTTTGTTTTGTGTTAGTCACATTTCCCGAATGACTTGCTTATTGTCCTGCAGCATTGTAATGAAAGCTTACTGTCATGCAGTCTGGGAGCTGCTGCTTGGAAGAAAGATGCAGAAGATGCTTGGATGTCCTGTGCCCCTTCCCGCTCCTCTCATGGGTTTGAAGCTGACTGGGAGCTGGTGGGCAGTGATGGAGGAAATGTGAAATGCTAAAACTAAGTTTTGTCTAAAGGGACCTCGAGGGGGTAAGGAAGGCAGCAACTGAAGCAGCAGCGGGTCCAGCACATCTTTCTGCTGGAAGATTTGTGGCACTTAAAATTTTTGTGCTTGCTCTTGTGTATAGCATGTAAAGACATCCTAGAGGTAATAGATGTTTTCTCACAGTTATGGCAGCTCTGCTCCAAGCAGTGTGCAGAATGTGAGCCCAGAATTTTGCAATTCCCTGTGCCTTAATTAATCTCTGTTTTTATCTCTGCTCTTTGTCTTTTCAGCTTTCCTTTATCCTCTCTCTAGTTAGACTTGAACAGCCAACCACTCAAGCCAAATTCCCTACTGCTTTGTTGGAGCTATCTGGTAGCTACAGTGAAGATTTGAATTAGAACTGGGGTGTGTCTTGTTTTCTTTCACAAGCCTTTTCCTTCCCTCTGTGTTTTGGGGCTAGAAATCAAATACGACCTGCTGAAAGAAAATACCATCTTCTGACAGATACACCTGACACAATTGCAAAGAGATTGTCATGAGGTTTCTGTTCTGCCTGCAAGAATCACTTATTGGCAGCCAAAGTCTGTGGGTGAAAATCGCTGTCATAGAGAGGATTTTGGATGCTCTCATCAGGCATCCAGCTTGAAGTCTGAATGTGGTTTGATGCTGTGTCACAGACTTGTTTGGTGGTTTAGAGAAAGTTGCCCAGGTCCTTGTCTATGTGTTCCATGGCAACAGTCTGACCTTTCTCATTTTTGCAGTGTTTCTTGTGCAATTCATCTGCAACTGTGAAAGCATTTGGAGGTGTGTACCTCTTCATGTCTTCTATCCATGTTCAGGAACGTTAAGTTTTTGAAGAAGCAGTACTGTATACCAGAGGTTCATCCTATGTCAGTGCAACTAAGCTGCAGCTGTACTTATAAATAAATTAAAAGGCAGAGTAACTCTTGGCTTTAGAAAACCCTTCCTAATCCTTGGCACAGATGCTCTGTAAATGAGGAAGAAAATAGTGTCATGGTGGTTTTCTTGACCTGGAAGGCATGACAAAAGCTTTCCCTCTTTAATGACGACTAGTAATGTGGGGGGTTTTCTGCTGAGCTTGATGATTTTAAAAGAGATTGCTTAGGTTTTTTGAACCTCTAAGGAAACCAAGTGCTGTGCTGCCTGGCCACTGTGCTGGCCCTACAAGCTTCACTTCTGGTCCTGGGCCTCTGCACTACGTGAAATAGAGCAGCCCGCTAGTAAGGGCTGAGGCTGAATTCCCTTTTGTTAATGACCCTGCAGCTGCCCTCACCGGGGAGTGCCTTTCTGCCAGCCCCACAGCCCTGGCCTGCAAGCTCAGCTCTCCAAACTCACCAGTAGTTCTGCTTTGAGAAACAGACTTTACCATTTTTCAAGGTAACTGTGGTGAGTTCCAGTTCTCAGTGCTTCCTGCAGCAACAGCAGAGTTGAGTGATGGAGATAAATACTAGATCATTCACATCATTTACAATTGCACCCAGAACATTTGCCAGGCATAGCTGTGCCATGTGGTGCTGTGCTAAGAAACCTCCTTCTCACTTGGAGGGCCCAGCTGCTTTCAAAGTGTATGTAAGTAACACGCAAAGGTATGTCTTGCATGGTTTCGTTGAAAAATGTATCATGCATCTCCTGATGTATTGCTTCCTGTTGGTTTTCATTTTATTTATTTCTCTTTATCTATTTTTTTATCCTGATCTTTTCCTGGACCAGTACCTGCATCCTGGTAGCAGGAAGGAGCCTGTTGATTTTTGATTGCATACAGTGGTTTAGTTTAAGATTTGAATCAGCATTTTAACACTTCATTAGTTCTTGTAGTGCCCAGAAGGTGCTGGGCTGCCATGTGGTGAATTCAACTCGATATCTTTTAATTTCACATGTGAAATTAATCTCATGTGGCTAAACCCAAACAGATTAGGAGTGCTTTGGAGCAGAGATTGCATCACCATGCCCAGCTGGAAGTGTCCTCATTACTGGTTTACAGGGTTGTACTCTATGATATTCCCGTTCTCTGTGGAGCTATTAATGAGCTGTGAATCCTGTGTTCTGGCATGGCCATGGCACACCCTCCCCAGGGGCAGCAGGGAACGCTGGGCTCAGCATTGCCCATTGTTCAGTCACAGCTGCCATGTTCTGGCTAGTGTGGAAGGGGTTCTACTTCTGAGGCTGAAAAGAAGATGTTATCGAGTGTTGAGTAAGTTAATTTTCTTTCTGAATTTTGGTTGTATGACACTAACTGGATCTCAGAAAGATGACACTGCTCATTTCACAGTGCAGTTGGATTCTACTGTTACTGCTGTAACCAAATTGGTTTTCTTTTCATTTTCGTAAGAGTAAAAACATTTAGCTCCAGACTTGTAAAAGAACCACAAATAAAACACATCAGTGAAGAAGTTGTGGAAAAGGACCTGAATTAGGTGGCATAAACTGGATTGCTCAGAAACTTGTTTTGTCTGTCATTAGTCATATGTTACTAACTCTTGTGTGATCCAGCCATCATTCATGTTTGACAGAGGTTGCTTTCTGTGGTAGTCTCCACCCCAAAATGCTGCTGTATTGCATTTGGCTACAAAAGCAGCTTCATACCTGCAGTTCCTGATGGCTGTTTCTGAATGATTTTTTATGGGTTGGTTTGAGAGGGTGCCTGCCAGCTGTGAGGACACAGGCACAGCTAGTTCTCTTTGCTTGTCCTCAAGTAGTAATGCAAGCCAGCACAGTCACTGACCTTTTCAAGATGTTTTTTCATCAGCCTCTGATACCTGGGTTGATGGAGTTTGCTTTTCCTACCTTTTTAGCCCTTTCCAACCTGGAGCAGGTAAGCCCACTGCAGTATTGTAAGGGGTTATGCCATGGTGTGGGCATGGGGAGCTCCCAAACCATGTGTTTTCTCATTGTCTCGTCACTCCCCTGCTAGCGTGTTTGATGGTGCCGGGCCTGGTGTAATGCACATGAGCTGCTGAGCCAACCAGAGTTGGCAATGTTTTATTGTACTCTTAACCCCATGTAGAGCTGTCTGGTCCCTGGGCCTGGAGGAGAGGAGCCGGTGTTCCCTGCTTTGTTCAGAATCTCATCAAGACCAGCCCAGGGGAACCATTGCTTTCAGCCCGATGCAGCTTTCAGCACAGGCTACACTGGACTTCGGATGCCATGTACTGAAGAGTAGTGTTTTCAAGCAGGGCCACAGCAGCACCCTGGTTGCAGCCTGGGTTGTGGGTCCTTTTGGTCCCAGTTCTGCATCTGTGTGATGTAACATAAATACATCATAATATTGGCTGTGTCCTCCAGAAGATTCGTGTTGGAAATTGTGCAAGAAGGATGGGGATATTTGGGGTTATTTTTACCCATTCTTGTACATGTGATAGATTCTAGAAAGTATGTTAAGCTTTTGTAGTACTATTACTAATGGTTATGGTGCAATTCTGCCTTGAAATAGGGCAAACTGCATTCTCCAGAACTTAAGACTAGTGAAAGCCAGGAGTTGGGCACCTCAGGTGCAGTATTTAAGGTAGGTCTCAATAAATGAAGGGGAGAATGGATCAGCATCTGGAATCATCTGCTGGCAAATACAGGCTCAGGAGATACTGTCCTTTAAGCCAGTGCTGCTGCTGTGCCAGCGAAGTGATAGCTGGACCCAGGAGGGTTATTTGTGCCTCTGGCAAGGAGCTTGGACACAGTCTGCAAGCAGGTTTCAGGTAGCTGTGAGCTGAAGCCTGTATGTGCTGTGCGGTACATCCAGCCTGTACCTGGATAGCAGAGTATTTTCAGCTTTGCAGAGGTGTAGGTGCACAAGCCACTGACCTGGCCTTGGCCAACTGTACAGCTGTGGTGAACCCGCTCCCCAACAATGCAAGGAAAGAATGCCTTAAAGGAATGCAATTGGAAATTGTGGCATCTTTACTTCCCTCGGAACTGCTTTGGGGTCCCTTCCCCCGCTTAATGCTGCTTTACAGTTGCATGCCTGGAATACTTGCTGTATATCTGCCTAACTCTTGATTGACACATACAAATACAAAATGTAATGAATTTAATTACAATTCCCTGTGTTCAGACTGACCAGTTATGAGCCAAGCACACCAGGAAAGACTTCAGAGATAACATTTGTAAGGCGGTGCTCTCTGGACTCGAAGGGAAAGTGTTTTTCCAACTGATTTCTGTCTAAGGGCTGGCTGTGATGCTTACCCAATTGGCAAACCTCGTTTCAGATTTCAGCTCTAAAATATAATTGGCAGCTCAGCAAATTCATAAAATTGATCCCCATTCACACTTGTTTTTGGCTTGCATTAAGAATGTGCCAACCTGGAACTCTAAACTTAACCCGGAGTGACTTTCCCAGGCCTGCTGCCCTGAAAGGGAAGCCTGGCAGCAGTGCCTGGGCCCCAGCCAAGATAAATCCTGAGCCGCTGATGTCAGGGCAGCTGAGGCTTCAGCTGTAGGTGAGGGGAGAATAAGAAGGCAGAACCAAAGGGTGGGTTTTGTAAAATGCCCCCTTTCTGAAACTCCTTGTACAAGTGATCTTGAGTTTGGCTCTCGCTGCTCCACAGTCTGACATGGTGCTGCAGTTTCTAAGACCGTCTGAGCTGCCATGCACATTTTTAAGGCTACTTAAATGCAAAACACACAGAGATGTTCAGATGCAGTGTAAATGCCCAAGAACGCAGTGCATTTGAGCTCCATGCATGCAGTGGTAGCTAGCAGGAAGCAGCAGAATTGGTTCAGATTCACAGTGTCATCCAGCCTCCCTCGCCTGTGGGTACATTGGTTCCTGTCAGCCTGCAGGAGCCTTTCTGGCCAGAAGGCCCAGGCAAAGCTGCCGTCATGCCGAGCCGAAACCATCACGCAGCCCTCCAGCATGGGCTGTCGTGTACATTCTGGTCGGTATATGGATGAAGAGTTCCTGCAGGTGGGGTTTGTGGGAGTGGATTGAACTGGCTGGTGAAAGTCAGCCCTGGAGCAGCGGGTCCTGCTTCCAGCGCTACCACATCGACACCTTGTGGTGGACTTGGCCGTCGTGTTTTTCAAAGTACGTTATTGGTGTATGTCTTGCAGATGGCAGTTACCAGACGTTATTTCCTAGAGGCATTCCACTTGGCTGCTTATACTTTTTCTGTCAACAACTCGAAGAAAGCTCCCTTGGACAAATACAAACATTGGAACATCAAAGAACCAAGTGCAGAGGCTGACTTAAATCAGTGCCTCCCAAATACCATCATCGCTTGCAAATCAGTATCATGAAAGATGAACAGAAATAACCATTGAGAGTCATTTTCTAGTTTTCTACTTATCTAGAACTTGGGTTCTCTGCCCTTTTTCCGTAATATTGTTATTTTGACTTCAGCTGAAACTGGTACTTGCTTTTTTCCTCTTGTGCAAGACTCAAATATGACCTATGTAACCTAAGAAAGATGCTCTAAAGGTTTAAAGATCTTCCATCTGCTTCTCGAAGTGAAGCCTGAGCTCCAAGTCCACTGCATGTCATGTATTACGTTATGAGCAAAAGGATATTCAGATGCTGAAGTTCTTCTCCAAGAATGTTTCCCTGCTGGAAATAACATTTTTACAAGCTTCTGCATTCCCCTCAGTCTCTTCCTAACAGGACCTCCTGTGGGGAGAACTCAGTATTTCTCATTCTGATGATAGTTCTGAGTAACATTTATAATTGTCTGCCAATGGCTGTGTATTTTTTGACAATAAGGAATCATAGTCAAGTTTGCTTCCCTGCTAAAAATTTCTTTAGCACTGCTTTTGGAGTGACGATGGGATGGGCTGCAGCCTTTACCAGGCTATCATGGCATTTACGCTTTCAGTTTCCCTGCAGGTACAGAGTGTGATTTTAGTTATGAGTGCATTTTACCATTTCAAGCAGTAAAAGCCACCACGTTCCTCTGCACTTCTCCCGCTGCTCCCTTATCAAGTTCTCATCTCTCTGTATCTCTTCTGCTGACAGTGCAAGGAGGACATTATTCCTGTAGTAAAATTAAATCTAATCTGGAAACCAAATTGTGCCAGATGGTGATGGTGTCTCTGTCTTGTCTTTGTATTCATAGTTGTAGTTCACTCAGTTACTGCAGCTGCTTATTTAGTGGTTTTCTCAGATGTTTGGAGTGTCTTCAGATATTAAATTGTGGATATTAAGTTCACAAACTGGCAGCCAGAGGAGAGCTGGACTCAGCTTTTCTCAGTGTTTCAAGGGTGCGGAGGGATGGCATCCATCTTTGTCAGTCTAACTTTGTGTGACAGTACATTTCCAAAGTTTATTACACTATGTGTAACATACAACATACTTGCTTCTATCAGGTCTACATTTCTTTAATCTTATTTAGTACCTTTTTGGTTTTCTATGAGAAAATGTATTTCTACTTGTTTGCCTGGTTTTTATGCCATCCATGTTTTGCTGCCTGCTTCTAGTTTATGGTTTTGTTTTGCCATTCAGTATTCTAATACCTATTTGTCTCCTGTATGAAGCCAGTAGTGTAAATAATTGCCTCAGATGTACAGTCCTGGGGATGGTGGGTGAAGGATTATTATGGCTTTTGCAGTAGGATTTAAGGTAGTTCAGAGCAGATGTTGGCTGAGTTTCTGCTAGCATCCCATTTGATGCTTGGAGAGCAGAAAAAGCTGTATGCAGTCAGCTTTGGTAGGAAGGCTACTTTAAGGTGCCATGGGAGAGAACAGCCCAAGGATACCATATCTCTGCTAGGCTGAAGATATCTCTGTTGTGGTTTTAATAACAACAAAAAACAAAACCAATTTTATGATTTTCTTTAAGAAGTAAAAATGGAAAATATAAGAAAATTTTAAAAAGGAACTCCTAAAAACCTCTTCAGCTGGAGGGAAGGGAGGGGCAAGATCCCCTCTGTGGGCTTGAGTGAGAGCAGTGCTTGGCACAGCAAGACTGGGAGGAAAAGAAATCTGTAAAAATTAGGGAAGCTGAGGAAATCATCTGACATAAGCGAATGCTGAGGAGGAGGAGCTGGTTATGGTGAGCAATTCTGATGCCAGCGCTCATTGGCAGAGGAACATCATCCAATTTCCTTTCTGCGTTCAAAGGCCAGCCAGCCCTGCATGCGTTGTCCTGACTCTCTGGTTTGCTGCCTTGCATGTGCTGTCCTCATAGACTGCTGTGTTCACAGCTTTGCTTCATTTCTATGTCCATTTTGACTGCATTTGCCAAGCCAGCATCTTGCTACATCTTACGCAAGAGTTCCTCTGAGCCTGCTGCAAGACATCAAGACAGTGAGTCCAACTTGGGGCAGAGAAGGAATATATGTGGCTGAAATGTTATAAAAATCCTTTCACTGTTGACTGTGAATGGTACTGCTTCCTTTGTGATGCTAAGGTGCGGTAATATTAAACTATTCTTGTCAAAAGCTCAAAGCATCCCAGTCCTGATAGCCCATAGGAAGTGAATACTACACAGGTCTTGTATGTGTAGAATCATTGGAAGCTTTGTTTTAGAAAGGACCATCCAGTTCCAACCCCCCTGCCATGGGCAGGGACACCTCACACTAGACCATGTTGCCCAAGGCTCTGTCCAGCCTGGCCTTGAGCACTGCCAGGGATGGAGCATTCATGACTTCCTTAGGCAACTTGTGCCGGTTCCTCACCACTCTGCACAGATGTACCCTGATGCAGAGAAGCAAAGGGCTTGTTGTGGCACAGTGGATGAGTTGAATGACCTGTGCCCAATTAGCAGTCTGTCTGTTGAAGGCTTTCACCAGAGGCTTTGGGGTTTGAGGTGGTCAGTCCTTGGTAAAGGACAGGATTTGATGGGTTCTTAACTAGCAAGCCAACATTTTTAAGGAGGAGAGAAGCCATGAAACCTGTCTTGTTCTCTTTAGTTGTTCATGATTAGTTTGAGTGCTTATAAACTGTGCCAACTCTTGTAGGAAGTGAGTTAAAATATTAGCAAAACTTCTAAGAATAATTGGCAAACACAGTGTTAGATACAGAACATGTTTGTTATCGACTTCATTGACAGTCTTATTATTAATAATCTTTATGGTATCTAAGTTCACAAATTAGTGGACATGACATGAGTGGTCTGTGAGAGGAAGATTTCTGCATTTGAGAGGAGGTGGGAGGGAGGTATAGTGGGCTGCCTGGAGCTGCATGCGGTGCAGAGGACCACCGTCTTCCCCTTGCTACGCTGAGGAGCTGTTGCATGGGTGACTTCCACCCAAGAGTTTTCGGTGGAATGTTTGTCTCTAGCTTCCCCAGCCCTCACAGAGCAGGGTGTCTGTTCCTTTTGAGCTTCTTGGGAAAGGGAGGGAGTAGAGAAGGGAAGTGGGTTCTTTTTTCATGACTTTTATTTTAATTATTTTCAAATTAACTTGGCAACTCGGTAGCTCTCCCTTAGGAAAGCTGTCTCATGGAGGACTGCTCTCGCTGCTTCCAGCTTCTTATAAAAATCTTGACAACCAAAAAGTAGAGAACATCAAGGGCTGTCCAAGCCTGTTGGGATTTATGGATTCATTTTCAACTTGGCAGTGAGAGCTGGATTCAAAGGCATCTCAACAGAGACACCAAATAGCAACAGCCTCCCGCCCTGTCTGTGCAAGAACTGCCTCCTCCTCCTTCCCATTAGTAGCCCCTTTCCTTACCCCAGGAGTTGACACAGCCAAAAAGAGATCCTCCTGTCTTGGAAAGTGTAAGAGGCGCTGCAGCAGAAATCCTGAGCCCCGGATACTTGTGCTGTGTTGAAATAATGGAACAGTCAGTGCTTTCCATGGGCTCTTGGCCAGCAGCAGAGCTCCTCTCAAGCAGGCAGCAACACAGCACCACTGCTGAGCTGCCCTTTGGACAAAAGCTCCATGAGGAACAACCCTCTGGTGAGCAGAAGAGCCAAGAGAAATTAAGCTCCATTTAGCGCCAAAGTCTGATTTATTTTCTCAGCCACTTTCTCAGCAGAATGCACGTTCTGTGTGTTTTACTGAAACAGTCCCCAGTAAAGAAGACAGAAATGAAAGAAAAATAAGTTATAAGCATCAAGAGAGAATTTTGAGCAACCACCACATTCCTGTGCATCCTCAAAGGAACAGGAGAAAAGCTGATGCACGTCAGCAGCAAGCCGTGGGCACTATGTAAAGGCAGAATGCCAATTTTGCTATAGATTCTAAATGCCTTTTTCACTGAAATATGTAATATTCATTCCAGACATGAAAATAAATGTTGACAAGTAGTTATATCCCGCTCTGTTGCGGTGAGTGTATTTTCTGAGTGCTGTCATTTTGGGTTTGCTGCGTTCAAATATGTGGAAGGTTTTTTTTCCACTCTGCATCACACTTTCTCTGTGGTTGTACGTATGTGTACAGCAGCATTTGTGTGTACAGCAGTAGCTGGGCAAGCTCTGGTACTGGTTGGCAGGCAAGCCAATGAGCCTGGCCTTGTGTACACACAGTACAGGCACTTACTCCACGAGATGGTTGCATGGCATGTTTCAGTGCAACTAATAATGCCTGTAGAACTCAAGAATTTTTCAAAGCATTTCACAAGACATTTATTCCATAGTTTTGTTTTATAATGCCATTTCTAATCTTCATGTAATATGAGGTGGATAAACTTATAAGCTATTCTGGAAGCTATTCACTTGGAAGATGGTTGAAATCTTTTCACACATTCCACAGCTCAGTCAAGGACAGGGACAGGGAAATCACTTCTTGTTCTGCCACTTCCTCTCTTTCTTGAATTGATTCCTCTCAGACTGATGTTGTCCCCTCTAATTCTGGCACTGAGTCTTCTTCATCTTCCTTCACCAGATGAGTTGCTTTTCATTTCTGTTTCCTTTTGTGTATAGAGGCAAATGATGGAGGCATGGATTGGTCCTTTGGCTCTGCTGCAGTAGCTGCTACTGGGGTTGGAGCGGCCTCAGTGTCTGTTGTCAGAGTTGGAGTGCTGCTATGCTGATTGGTGGGGACAGAGCAGCCACGTTGTCTGCTGCTTTGCCATCAGATCCAGACACACCTTTTTCTGATAGTGTTGAGCAGGGCTCTCTATGCATAGTCCAGGCCCCGACTCATTCCATTTGTTTGTACCTCTCTGGTGTTGCCAGGACACCGCATACTTTCTCCATGTTTTACTAGCTTTTCTGGATCTTGTCCTTGTTCAGGGGTAAAGTTTCAAAGCACTGGGGGGGCCCACTGGCCTAGGTCCTTGCCCATGCCGGTCCACACACCCTGCCGCTCGTGACTGTCCAGCCTCAGGGGAGTTCTCTTGGTGGTATTCTTAGGTTGTTGTTTAACCTTAAACAAGACCTGAACCATATTCAACAAAACGGTGGTTCCCAGGCAAAGGAGCGGGCTGGCTTCAGAGGTACTCAGAGGACATTCAGAACCTTTAAAATTCTCAAACAGCGTGGTGGGGGAGCAGAGGCTGTGAGGGAATGTCTGATCCATAGGGGGAGAAAGAAAGAAGTGCAACTGTTCATAATTCCCATGGCATGGTTCAAAGTGTAGACGTGACGGCACAATTGCTCACCACCCGCCGACTGATATCCAGCCCGACCCGAGCAGCGATCTGTGCCTTCTGAGTAACGGCCTCCAGTTCATGTGCTGGGCATGACGTGCTGTGGTGTGGAATACCCCTTTGGCTAGTTTGGGTCAGGTGTCCTGTCCCTGCTTCCTCCTGGCTTCTTGTGCCCCTCCTCACTGGCAGAGCATGAGAGGCTGAAAAGCCCTTGATGGGAGTAAATATTAGTTAACACACCGATGTTTCTAGTTGTTGCTATCCACGCTGTTCTCAGAATAAAGTCAAAACCACAGCACTGCACCAGCTACTAAGGAGAAAAATGACTGCGACTGCTGAACCCAGGACATCCAGATATATTTATTGCGACAGTAACTAGTGCAAAATTCATTACATATGGAAAAAAAAACATTCAGTTCTGTGAAGACAGATCATACCCCCAACCTGAGGATTAGGATTTCTTGGAGCCAGCCATGTGGCCATAGACGATTGAACTGATACAGTGTACTTATTTCCTGAACATTCTTTAAACAACACTAAGCAAGAAAAGCTGCTGGTGGTTTCCAGAAGGAAACAGGTCAGACTGTCGCCGCTTTCAAATCATGCATCATGATGATGTCACTAAAGGTCACTCCTTTGAAAACAAAAGAATTCAGCGTTGTCAATGAGGGCCGTGTTTAACTCCTGCTTGGGATCAATGTCACCAGCTGCAAAATACCCAACAGAAATAGTGCAGGCTCCGAGTGCCTGTGAATCCCACCTGAACACTGGACTTGGTGAAGCATCAGTGCTAGGAGTAATGGAAAAATAAAATGCAAAGGAAAAAAGACAGCATTACTTAGAAGAAGGAGTTGTAGGTGACCACTTTATGATGTGTTAAAGCATTTTTAAAACATTTCATACTGACATACTTGAACTTTGGTATAATGCTAAAGCCCTTCAGCTTCAACCTTAATCTTTGAATTACAACCTGAAGAGTTCAGTGGAATAACGCAGAGATTAGCAGCTTTACAGCTTACTGAAGATCAAACATGTCCCAACAGAGCACAGTTTAAATGTTTGCAATCCTAAATCAGCTGTATAGTTGCATCATGGGACCATGTTTGGTAATTAAGGTTTAAATCAACAACAGTTTTTTTTTTAAACCTGCTTTGGTTTATAAACAAGAGATGTGTCTTTGAAAGCTCACTGATACAGCCAATGATAGGGACTCAAAGATTCCTTCTAGCAGAGAGCTCAGCTCTGTGTCAGGGGAAATAGGCCAAATTATTTTTTGCCCATAGCTGAGCAAGTAGGCATGGGAGGGCTATGGCACAGCCCTTCCCATGAGCATGGTTCTTTTACAATAGTTGAACAATAGGCTTAGGACTTTAAAAACATGTCTATTCTTCCAAGGCATCAACGAAGATCTCTGCCATCCTGAGCCCAGTCACTACTGAGGTTCAAATGCTGACAGGGAGGTGAATGAGATCCCACTGCAGTGAACGGCAGCCTGTGTGTCTTGACTTGGCGCTCATGTGATATAGCTAGTTGATGCTTAGACCTGTGCTCCTAGAGCAGCTATAACGCTTGCCATAAAGCCTTTTAATAACACTTAGTTAAGCCTCAGAGTAGCATGTTATTTCCCCAGGACCTGTGTTTGTCAGGAATGGTTTGATCTGGATGCTTCACAAACTTCTGTGTCTTTGAATCAGTAAAGTCAAAACAGCAACATCCTTGATATTGGGGTACAAAGCCATGATATGGTTCACGTCACTGTAAGGGAAAAGGGAGCATAGCTCCCTGTGTATGTTTGCTTGCTGGGCAGAGGGTGGCCTTACAGCTGAAGTGGGCCATTGGTCACTGTAAGAGGCATCAGGGTATGCGCTTTCTGCCAGAAAGCCCAGTCCGTTTCTGGTGTCTAACAGGAAGGGCTGCTGTGGGGGCTGGCTGGGGAAGCAACGCTGCTGCTGCTGTAGGTGATGCTCACTGTATGAGTGAGGCAGGTCAGAGGGAAGAGCTGCAGACTGCTGCAAAACGTGGTGCGGAGTCCCCAGGACCTGTCTGTGCTGAGCACCATCAGGGGCATAGCGGCTCCTCTGACTGATCCTGTGCGTGCTGCAGCACCCCTGAGGCCAGCCGTGGTCTGGGTGCATCCCACCCGGCACAGGCGGGAGCACTGTTTGCTGGAAAGGACATCCAGGTAAGCTGGTGTGGTCCAAGCTATGGGAGTGATGAAGTGTGTATGGGTTGTCCCTGAGGTCGTTGAACTGGTGAGGGCTGTCCATCACCCCTCTGTCCCGACGTGTATGTATGGACCAGCTGTAGCCATAGGTGTCGTCACCAATGGATAGCGCTGACATCTTCTCCAGGAGTGGGTGGTCTCGCCATGGCTCTGGCTGCAGCAAGCACTGGTCCAGACGCAGGTCAGAGCCAGGGCTGCTGGCCCAGGCACTGGAAGGCTGCTCAGGACAGCTCTCCTGTGACCACCCTGTGTAGCCTGAAGCCCCTGTGCAGCCACTGCCTTCCCGCAGGGTTTCCTTGCAGACACCGCAGGACACAGGCTCTCCTCCAGTCCTGCATGGCTCTTCCTCTTTCCCCATGCTTAATGAGACATTTATTTTAGCCCTGAGCTCGTCAGCAAGTGCAAGCTGAGCTTGCTGCGGTCTCTCTGGGTGGTAAAATTTGCATTTGTTGCCATAGGTGCATTTTTTACCTGAAAGAATAAAAAAATCAGAACAGGAGGTTGTCGCTAGCTCCCATGTCAGTTGACACACTCATCACTTCTTCCTGGTGCTATGTATTTGCAGGGGCATGGGGAGCACAAGCAGCAGAAGGGAAGTAGCTGTTTTCCGGTTCAGAACTTCTGACCCCAAATTTACAAGCAGCTGTCTGAAATAGCAAGGGGAAGTAGCAATGAAAGCAAGTTTCTGCTATTTTGGAAGTGTCTGAAATTCACTTACGTGCCGGTTACTGCTTTCAGTGGGCTGGGAGACCTGCTGCTACAAAGGGCTGCTTTAAAAAAGGACATGCATAGGGATTTACCTCTGAAAAACCTGTGCATTACTGGAAAGCTGTTGGAAAGGGAAAGGGGAAAGTGTTTGGATGGCCTTTTCCCAGTGCCACAATGCAAGTCCACTCTGCAAAGTGAAAACTGTGCGCAGGCTGGGGCATCAGGACGGCGCTGTGTGCAGGCAAGGGCAGGGGAGCCAGAGCTGTTGCCTTTGCTGAGGCTGAAGCCACTTAGGAGAGGGAAAAGAAGCATCACACATTTGTGCAGCCCTGACCCAGTCCCTACCACATGAAGCAGGACAGCACATGGCAATGGTGGGGGCCCTTAGCCAAAGGAAGGTGCTGCTGGGAAGCAAAGGGCAAGAGGAAGAGGGGTTTGCAGCAAGAGGAGAAACCCACCGTAGGGGCAAGGCTGCCATTTTGGTTCGGGAAGCACTGGCTTTTTGCTGAGGAAGTTACTAAGAGTGGGTCCGTGCCGGCCTAACGGGTCATCAGGAGGCATAAACCTGAAAAAGGAAGAAGTCACAGGGGTAGCAGAAATACCTTTTTAGCTTTAGGAGCTAAAGTGCCACCACAGCTTGTGGCACAAGCTTAGGGCAGAAAATCCTTGTGATCCTTTTGTGGCCTGGCGTTCAGGAGCCAAGCTCTGTTCCTAGGCACAGCCCTCCTGCCTGCCAAGACATCAGCTCTTCACCTTCATGCAGCTGTTGTTTTTCCCTAGTAACATGGAACAACTGGAAAGGCACAGCAGCTTGGTGCGGCTCTGGCCAGCCAGAAGCCCTGGCTGTGGCAGCATCCTTTTTCTCTGGAGCAGCAGCAGCAGACTCCTCTGTGGTCCCAGCACTGCAGGCCTCACCATCAGCTCCCTTCCACAGCAAACTCACTTTTCTCTTACTAAATACTTGTAGGAGAATGAGGATTAAAAAGCCAGAAGTTAATCCAGAGCTACAGCTGGTCACTTGTGATAAACAAGACCAGCCTTTTACAAAGGTTCAGTAAAGGCTTCCCACTACAAGGCCTGCAAAATGCTCTATTAGTAATTCTTCTATGCCAGTACGCGAATGTGATGCTTCAGGAATAAAACTATTCGATACCTCTGGGCTTGTTTGCAAATTAATCTGCAGTGCACCCACTCATGGAAAAACACTTCGCAGGATGAAGGGAGTCATGGGCAGGAGGGAAAGGAGGCACTCAGGGAATTTGGTTATCCGCAGAATGGAATTGAAACCTCCAACTTCAGGCTGTGGCTTTAGAGAGGTTCTCAAAGCTGGGCAAGAAAGTCTTGCTGAAACTATTCAAAGGGGCTTCACAGTAACAGCTAGACTTTCTGAGGGAAGAGTTCTGAAAAGGCCTGGCAATCCCTATGAAATAGGAAGGAAAATATATAAATATTTGTAACCCATTAGTAACTAGGGAAGAAGCCTGGTGGTAGCTGGAGATGGTAGACTGGAGCTTTGAGAGATACAGTATGCTGATGGTCGGTGACTACATTTCTGTGAACAGCATTACAGGGAAACTGAAACCCAGTGCCAAGCACTGCCATCTAATTCTGGTGGCAGGAAAGCCAAGTCTCCATCCTGACCCATGGAGAATGCCACAGTGTAAGATGACTTCTCCACTCACACTCATCCATGCACAATGGGTGCCTCTGAGTGCATTTCCCCAGCCAAACTGAGCAGCTCTGCTACTAGAAAACTCTGGCAGGGTCAGTACGTACAGACTGAGGAGCATACAGCTCAGCCTTGGAGGCAGGGTGCATGTGCCTTAATGAAAACCTTCCACAGTGGGGGTGGGTAAGGGCCAGAGAGACCAGCTTCTCACCTCTCTTCTTCTAGAAAGTTAAGATCACAAAGGCATAGGAAAAAGTGCTCTTCTACCTTTAAGAAAATTACAAATACTGCCAGATATGCAGCCTCCTTTCACAGATTGAATTCTGTTTCTTATATGAAATAGAAATTAAAATGTACCAAGTCTTAGTTTAACATCCCAGTTGGATTGGATAGAAGAAAAGCTGGTCACTAATGCTGCCATTTGAATATAGACGTTCACTGAAAAGTGACATGGGGGGTTTCAGACCAGAGCTGGGGGAGGAGGAACTAAAGAAATGAGATTAAAAAAGTTATGGTAAATTCCTTTGGAAAAAGGCTTGTGTATTCTGCCAGTGGTGGGAGGTGCAGGGATGTTGGAGCTGACTTGGCCCTTGATGTTCAAATTCAACAGTGTTTAACAACAGCTGTCCTTACCTGTTACTGACAAATGAGTACATGAGTAGTCGCTGCTCAATAAACCATTTCCACTCAGGGTTTTCATTCTGGAGATCCCGGTAATTGTCATTGGAAACAATGATTCCATCTTTCTCATAAGCAACTTTCACTATATAGCGATCATCATAGCAGACTACCCTCTTGCCTTTCACCTTCCGGGATGGGGTGTACACGAGGATCGATTGCTTCTCAAGCTCTTCAAGAATGTGCTGATCTGGTGGGGTGGTTGGTAGAAATAGAAGGGGAGGGGGGAATTAACAAGAGAAACTAATTAATTAACAGCGACCAGCTCTTAATGACTTGCTTAGAAACCTATAGGAATCTAAAGAAATTTTGGCTCTGTAGGCAACTGACAGTGATGTGATTTTCAGATGCATTGATACCTGGTGATTATTTGACAGCTTGAAAATTAGGGTTTTTTACAAAACTGCTTACTTCCAAAATTTGAGTTACTCTTTTCTTTTTTTGATTTTTATCTGTACAGGATGGCTTGATTCTACATCAGAGGCATTCTAAGCCACTGTAGTGTCCTTTTTACCCTGTGAGATGGTTCTTAATCAGTCCCGATAGAAGCTTTACTTAGAGGTAAAATGTGCCTGATAAAATAAACAAATACACAAATAAACTTATTCTTCTGGTATTTCTGCTATGCAGAAAGGTGGATCTCCCGCAGCCTCATCTGCAGGCACCAAACTGCTGGCACAAATCTGGCAGATTTATTTCCATTCAAACTGAATTTCTCCACCCTTCACAGGCTTCAGCTGATACATTTCTTTCTCCTGGAAGAGGAACCTCTGCAGCTTCTCTATCAGGTAATGGTAATGCAATAGTGAATGCTTTGGATACTGCCACCTTTGGATAATGTGTGCAACGATGTCATTGTCTCCTGACTGGCCTTAGAAGCTCTGCAGGCTCATTTCAAGCTGACAGACTCCTTTAACTCAGCTGGCAGCAATTTGTGCTTGTAAAGCAGAAGGTTCAAAGCAGTATAACAAAGCCTTGTAAGCAGATGTAGCTGCTAGCCAGGAGTGTGAGGCAATAAAGTAATGACTAATTTAAGTGATGGAAACCTGATACACAACTTGCACTTCACTTGCCTCTACAGGACAGAACAGTACTGCTCACACCCCCATCTCCAAACTGCACCTACTGGTTGCCAAATGACACCCAGGACAGTGACCTACCTGCAATGGGACTCTCTTGACGAGGGGGCTCCTTCCTCCAGAGTGGGACAAAAACCTTGATGTACGTGTGCCCCCTCTCTCGAAACCAATCCACTGCCAGCTGGATCCCCCAGCAGGAGAACACCTCTTTGTTTCCATGACTATAATAAAAAATGTTTTTTAGTAGGAAGAGGATGGTGAGGCAAAGCTTTCGAGAAGCTGAGTTCTCTTTAACTGAGCCATTAATGCAAAGGCAAAACAAACAGCTTTTGTGTCTTTCACCAGTTTCCAAGAAAACAACCTGGCAGGGTGTCCTGGTTGGACAGAGCCAAGCACGTACTCCAGCAGAACAAAATGCTTGTTACCTGAAGAAGTTTGGATACCTAAAACCAGAGGTTTCCTATCCCCCATATCTATGACCTGCCACTACCCAAGCCTGTTGCCCAAGCCTGTGTCTTCCATCTGTATTTGGATGGACTTGGGACCTAGAGTATCAGCAAGATATTGAGCTGTGTCAAACCCTTCACATGCCTTGTCTGACAATAGTCTGAGGAGCAAGAGATTCTTACAGCACAAGCAGAACCCATGAGAAACTCTTATGAGCAACTAAACTTGGGTATTTTCTTCTGTCATATCAGTGACATCAGGGATTTTAATGTCTGAAGAGGTTGCAATTGTGATCACAGGTCATTCAGCTGTTAACCTCTTCTGGAAACAAGGAGTCAAACTATGGGGGAAGGAAAGCTATAAAAGGCAGGACGGGAAATGCAGAGACCCTAACCCAGGACTCCAAAAAAGGAACAAGACCTCAGTGGAGATGGAGGCACCTTGGGCACATTTTTATTTTGCCCTAGTTGGTGGATTTTGTCTTCTTTGCACAGAGAGGTAGGAAAGTCCTGGGAGGGTGCTGCAGATGATGCAGGCAAGGGGGCTTCTGAAGAATCATCAGTATCTAGAGCAAGACACAGAAAACCTAAATAAAAACAATTAGGGCTGGTATCCTTCCTAAGTTCCCCCACCTTGAAAGTTCTTATTGCTTTTAATTTGCTACAGAGCAGTGCACTTGTAAGGGGAGGTCATTTATTAACCATCTCTGCACAAAGAAACAAAAATAGACTCTTCACAAAGTCCTAAAATGGATAACAGTAATGCAATACTGATTGCACTAAAAGCACTCCCAGTAGCTACACAAACCTTTTCCTTGTACTTTGAGCTTACTGGAGAGTCTCAGGCTATTACCTCTGCAAACAGACTTGTAAATGACTCACTGAGTTACTACACCTACCTGCAGTGACAGACCAGTCGAGATCAATGCCACAGTCCTAAATGCCTCTCCCACCATCCCCCAGGAATTCAGCCCTAGGTTCTGCCTACATCGATCCCAAAACAAAAGCTCCATTTTACACTAAGAAAAGTTTCAGTGCTGAGACGGTGACCACAAATGAAAGACAATACAGTTTGGAGGAAGAATTTGGGGGTTGGGGGTTATGAATAGATAACCAGGCAATAGGAAGTCTTAATAAACTCTCACCAATAATGAACTATCTGAAGTGCTCAACACATCTGATCTCCATTCTGGAACAGCTGTTGTGTTTGGTTTAAAGGCTAGGATCTGCCCAGGATAGGTATAAATTCACCTGGAGAGGTGAATTGGAAATTCAGGCAACTTTTTCAGGTAACTGCCATTAAAAGGAAGCCTAGGTACATCTTTAATGTCATTACTCAGACAAAACCCAGCAACAGCCTGCTTTAACATTTAACCTATACATACATGTATAACCCTGTCAGCTTTAGGAAGGTAGATCTGGATGTACCCCCAGTGCAGAAGGTGAAGAGCTCAATCACAAGTGATTTGCCCAAAATGCCAAGCACAACGAACAAGAGGAGACACCTGGGACTGTTTGTCAACGTTATCAGTTAATCCAGTTGCTGCTACATTGCTACAGCCAAACCTGGGGAATGCCTGTCTAAAACAGTATGTACATGGATGGTGCATGGCAGGGTCAATGCAACTGAAAAGCAACGTCTGCTGTGCAACACAGCAGGGGCTTCAAAATGTTACATTCTCCCTCTGTTGTGAGTCTGTGCTGTTTGACACAGGCTGGCTCCTGACAGTCACCTTTCCCGCACCCACCAACAGCCCATGGACCATAACTGATCTGGTGTAACTCAGTCCCATCTCTCTCCCTCCTGCCAGCAACAGGGTACATTGCACTCAGGTCACAGACCAGCAGGGCCCATCTCTCAGAAGCTGAAGCAGCAATTTTGGCTTCACTGTGACTCCAGCAATTAATCCATAATTAGCACACAGTGACTCCTTTTAAACTGTGCAATTCCGACCCTTCTGAGAGAAGTTTAGTCAAAATAGCCCCTTTGAAAACTGCAAATGGCACCATTTCCATATGGTTGTGACACAGCATCAGACGGAGCTTTGCTGAATGGAGAGAGCCTGGGGCAGAACTCCTCTGGCCCAGGAAGAAAACACTGTACATATCACTAACCTTGCTAAACCATCCTGCCTGCTTCCCATGGACAGGTGGGAGACAGGTAAGCTTCTCATTACATCTGAGGGAAATGCAGAGTGTACTGAGATGCTTGACTAGTGAGAATGGCTGAAGGCAATGTTATTTTCCATTCAGCTTCTATGGATAGGCTGATTGATGATCAGAGGCTACCAACTCACTCACTCATTTAATTACTCTGGTAAGACAGAAATGCAAATGCCTGAGGTATTTTCCTCCACACAGGTAATTGCCTCTCCAAGCTTTGACAGTTTGACAGCTTCAGCCCTAAACTGCTGCTTCTCCTGCACTTCTATGACTGCTGAAGTTGATGATGATGTCTTCCCTGCAAGGAAACCTAACATCCCTTTTTCCTGACTTCTGCAAACATCCCTTCTCTGTCTGACAGCAGCAAGCCAGAAACATTAAAGAGAGGAGACCAAAGCACTCACCAAAACCTATCCCATTAGCCAAAGTAAATGTCATTCAGCATCACTTTGAAAGGCATTCAGGAAAGGAAAGCAGCCCTTTTCAGGGTGCATTGGTTCAATTCTCCATCATCAAAGTAGTCTCTAACTTTATCAAGATGGAGTTTGAGGATGTCTGAGAACTGGTGCGAAACCTTTGTCTTTCTGAAACTCAAAAGTACTTCACATTCCTCTAATTCCTTTTAGGCGAAAGATGAGGAGCTCAGAGCCGAGCACCAGCCTTCAGTCATCCAGCAGGCAGCCCTCTCTCAGACTCACATTTTAGAAATTATTCTAAAAAAAGATTTCAATGGTACATGCCAGGAGCATGGGTGGCTTCTTGAAAACCCATTCAGGGGGGCATGTGGTCTGGGACTGTAATACAACGTGCTAGCTCAAGCCATCTGCAGCACACATCTGTAATGATGCTTGTTTGTCCAGCAAGCTCCTGTGCACAGGCTGGCACAGCAGGGTGGTCTCAGAGCTTTCCCAGAGTACTCCAAGATCAAAACATACCCTGTTTCATTAGCCACCAACCTATGCTGGGCCTCCTGCTCAGTGGCAAGGGCACATCTGCTTGCATGGAAACAATACTGTCCTCTGCCTTGTTTACCTCTATAAAAGCCCTGATAAATTGGTGAGGACAAGGCTGCGTCCAGAGAATGAAGTCCATGGCCAGTCAGGGATACTATTGGCCCTAACACTATGAGAAAGTAGGTGCTCAGCTCAGGCACTTCTTTTGCAGAGAGACAAGAAGGACACCCTAAGGAGGGTCTAGGGTGAGAACGCAAATGGGGCAAGAAATCCTAAGAGATGTCTACCAAGCTCCTGGCTGAGCCAAAGCTGAGTGATTCTGGTCTGTTAAGTATTTCTCATTCATGAGCTGCCCTGGGTGAGGAGCTGCTCAGTTTTGGATGGGATTTCTCCCTACACCCAGAAGATGGCATAATTTTCTGCCTCCAGCTACTCTCTGTGTGCAGCCTACCTTGCCCTGTAACCAGAGGGGGTGCGGTTTCGTCTCGCCTCCTGCCAAAGCTAACCCTCCTCTGCCCTGTCCCAGTCTGCAAGGATGGGCCTGGCCCCGCTGGGTGGACAGGGCAGTTAACAGGGAAAAACTGGGATAGCCAGTGCATCCTGGGCTCTCAACTGTCAGGGCTTCTGGCCCTTGGTATTGTGCACATAAATAGGAGGAAACCCATTGCTGTCTTTGGATTTCCTACCCACATGGATGTGCCAGACTCTCCACCAGTTAAGATTGCTTTCAGTGTTAAGGCACTCCTTTAGAAAATGCAATTGGCCAGGATGAGATGCTATGAAATACAAACAGAATTAATAAAGGAGGAAACAAGACTATTCAGCACATGTCAACTATCAATTCCCTGATATTTCTATAAAAATGAAACCAAACCAAAAACAAACAAAAAATACACAATCCAGGAACATTGCTGGGGTTTACTTGCAAGTCAAAACAGTACAACCATGATGCTGTTAGGAACCACAGTAACTCATCTTTGTGTTCCCTCTCCTTCTTAGGTCATTTAGGCTGTTCTAGCTGTTTACCAGGTTTCCCTGGAAACAACCCCACATATAGATTTAGAAGTCCTAGGTATCCATTTGAAAAGGCAGGGAAACATCAACTCCTTTTAGGTAAACTAAAAGGGAGAGAGAGCTGCTGAATCATACAGCCGTAAACAGTAGTGGTTAGCTAGCCGTTGGCTTATGAAAGGTCAAAATGCAGAGCAAGCCAGTGATTGCATCCGGCCTGCGTGTTTATGGGCAGAGAGACAGCAGGTCCCTAGGAGCTGTGCCTCAACCAAGGAACTGGAATAAGCGGTGGTTCATGCACTATACAACAAATACATCAGTGCACCTCTCACATGAAGAAAACATACTTCAAGCCATCAATCTTAAAATTCAAAAATTCACAGGAACAGAATCATAGAATCAGCTGGGCTGGAAAAGACCTTTAAGAGGGATCCCTTTTAAAAAGGAAACACAGCTTACCTCATTGCAACATTGCTGCCATCAATCACAATGGGTCGCAAGTAATCAGAAGAATCACTTTCACCTTCTCCGAGCCACTTTGACCCCGGTGTAGTGCTAGATGATCCACGGGCAACGAGTTTTAGTGCAGAAGGCTGAGCTTGGGCCTCCAGAGCTTGGGGTTTGCTCCCCATCCGAATCAGCTCTTTCAGCACATCATCCTCCAGGGCCTCTTGTCCCAGGTTCTCCAGCACTTTGCAGATGTCCTGCTTACCATAGCCCAGCTTGCAGAAGAAATCCAGCTTGCTCTGGCGCACTCCTACCCTTGCTGTAGAAACTTCTCCAGAGTGAGGTGGTACTGGCTTGCTAGGAAGTGAACTGGCCAGTGCCATCTTAGCAGGTTCCTTTAAACCCGCTCCTCCTGTCTTCCCAGCCTTGTCCAACAGGCATCAGCTTTAAGGAGGGAGAGATCAGAAACAATAAAACACAGGTTTTAAGGCAGAATGTGCAGTCTCAGTTACCTGCCTATGGTGCAGCAAGGAGACTATCTGATCTCTGAAGAGTCTCTCCAGTCTTCTCTCAGCATTAAAGCATCTCTCTGGTCCATTCTTGTTTATAAAGCACTGGATTGTCCCATGCAATATTTGTCACGTTCCAGGAGTTATGTCAGACAGGTGTCATCCTACTTCATGAGCTGCGCGAGCCCGCCTGTACACAAACACACTGTATGCGTAGATGTGCTCTTCAGACTTCTCTCACAGGAAGTGATACAAACGACGGTGTAACTGGGGATTTTCAGTGTGCTCAGTGTGGTTTGCCAGCCACCGATACAGATCTGTTGAGTGTTGTTGGATGGGCTCAGATGCCATAGTAACTGAGCAAGTGTAGCAAAATTCATTGAGCAAGTTAAGGAAATGTTGTTTGTGAAGTACCTGGGAACCCTGAATGGTTTTTTATAGTTCTGTCTTTCCTAGTATGTGCAACACAGACAGACCTTACGAAATCCTGTCACTTATCTGTTCCCGTGATGCCTGACTTACTCTTTTCCTGTTATTCACTGTTTCAGTGAGGACTTTCACACTCAGAGATCAGCTTGTTTTGTGAAAGCCGTCAGGGCAGTGTTTGGAAGCAGCAATCTGAGAAACGTTTTCAACTTCACTTACATTTATAGTCTGATAATTCAGAAATGAGTGTACAGAAGTAGCAGAAAGCTGCTTGAAGCTTCTCCAGAACTGCGCTGTTTACATTTCTGGTCTAAACAGTAAATGAAGGCAATGGGCAGCATATACAGACATACTCAGAGCTGCTTCATCCCAGCAAGTGCAACAAGAGAAGGACATACACAGTGATCACTCATCCATCAAGTCAAACTTCTTTGGATGCTGTTGGCATACTCACACCACAGCTTCTCTTGTCACATCTCTGCAATTATTGGTGCTACCTGGAAAAGCTGTGGCTGGCTCATCTGCCGCTGTGTAGCACATAAGGATGGCCTCTTCACTTCACTAACTGTGGCCAGTTAATGATGCAGAATTAATTGACCAAACAACTACCTCCATGACAAGCCCAGGGCCGTGACCATATTGCACCCACTGGCTCACCTTCCCAGATCACCTGGCATGCTGAGGTACTAAGAACTCCCTCCACCCCGAGCTCTGGGGAATAAACCTGCATTGGGTTCACTAAATTTAAAACTGATTAGTTCAGCAGGAAAACATGGTAATTGGTTATAACCCCACCTTATACAACTTTGACCTTTACTTTTCTACGTAGCCTTATAACTTTCAGGTATAAGTAATGGTGAAAGTAGTGGTTATATTCTAATTCCTCATCCTGAATGGTGTTACAGAACAATTTTTGCCTGGTCTTCCTCCACTTGGGAATCACTTGAGCAGGGCCAGGTGCCCGGCAGGAGTATGTTTAAGCAGCACTTCCACTCCAACAGCCTCAGAGCACAGAAGGTTCTGAAGCTCCTCAAAGCCCCACCACAGCCCTGTCCTGCCTGAGCAGAGGTAGAGGGGACACGGCCTCAGCCATACCTGGTAATGATCAAGGCAGGGCAGGTTTGGGTCTTAACTAAATCAGGGTGTGCACCAGCTGCACAGCAACTGCTCCCTGCCCCAGCAGTGTCCCCCCTTGCACCGTAGGTCCAGGCCACCTCTTCTGCCTCTTCTGTCCCTAAGAATGACGCTGCAAACCACCTGAGTCTGCCAGCCCATTTGAGCCCTTCCATGAGCTGCCTCTCTGACAGAAGATGGGCTGCTCTGCTTTCAGAAAAACAGCAGTTTTAACTCACAAACTGGAGATGCACACAGACTCTTCGAAACGAGACCAGTGATTTCATATCCTGATGACTAAGAAAAGATTCACCTGTTTCCTCACCCTACCTGCTGCATTAGCCAAAAATAATAAAGCCAAGCCCCCAGAGTTCAATCTGTGCACGTAGTCGGCCCCGCTCGCCCTGCACCTTACCTGACAGCTGCTCCCTCTGCGTCCCAGCAATGTTGTCCCACCATTCATGAGCCAGAGGCTGGATTCAGAACAGTACTGGGCTCACAAGGAAGTCGTCAGCCCATACTTAGAGGCTTTATGGCAAGGCTGATGTCAACTGAGAGCAAACAAGTGCAGTGAGCAGGTTAGAACTCTACAGGAAGGTTTTACTTCCTCATTTGGCTGGCAGGGCTCTCATTTAACTGCACAGGTTGATGAACTTTCACTTCGTTTTTCAAAGGCAAAATTAAAATAAGAGAGGAAAAAAAGAGGTGGTTCCCAGCACATCTCAGATCTGTGACAGGCAAAGATCAGTCAGACCCACTCTGGCTGGGGTCCACAGCAGCAGGCAATAAGAAAAGAACATATGAATTCTGTGGCAAGTGAAGATTTTTCCACTAGGGATGCTCTCCCGGGTTATTTCAGGCTCATTCCTGGCATTGGGCACATCTCTGACCCTCAGAAGTGCATGAAAAAAATATTTACAAATCAGCATTTCAGATAGCACCTGATGGTGCAAAGCCTCATTCAGGCACCTCCACACCTGAGGGACCTTGAGCTGGGAGACTGCAGTAGAACAGCAAAAACCAGACAAACCCCCTTAACGTACCGGTGCCTTCATCAAAAGACCACTTCAGAGGCATGCAGCCTGTCCACAGCGAAGACCGATAGCCACTTCCCAATAGAAAGCTGAGGTTTTCTTTACTTGTTCCTTACCTTGCTGCAAACAAATATGCCCCCAATACACTTCTAGGCAGCAGAAAGTTCTGGGGACTCAGCAGGGGGTTAATCTCTGGGACCATCTGGATGCTGCATTCAGCTCTGCCTGCAACTCTGCCCCTCTGTGGAAGGAGAGCACCTCTGCCGCAGCTGCAAGGCGACACATCAGAGCAGGGATGCCCTTTCCCAGCCAGAAATTTATACATTGTGGGAGGAAGACGGGTGTCCAAACACTTTTGCAGTGGCATCCTCTTTAATCCAAAGAACGGCTGACAATGAGCAAGCCTTGCCACCACTTCACAGCTGTTTCTGGTCATGGTTATGTCTTTGCATTGTACCCAGGCTTCAGGAACTCCCTGGAAACCTCCTGCAGTGCCAGGCAATCATGGGATGGAAAGGCACACTGCCCCATCTGTCCTGCCTCTGGGACAGAACTTCCTCTGATCCACAAAGGTCTGGCCTGGGAGGTCGGTGGCTACAGAAACAGGAAATTGTTCCTAAGGTCACAACTGAAGAGACAGGTTGGCTTTCTGCTACTGGAACAGCTGCTGTACAAGCAGAACACCCAGAGCCTTTGACTCTTCTTTGATCCATTTAAATTTGCAGAACACCACACACCTCATCACAAGACCACCACAAGGCAGTAATACTGGAAAGGAAAGAGAAATTTCCTGTGTTATTTATAACCTAGGAAGGTGACAGAGCAAAGCATATGACATTTCATAGTATCGTTTTAACTCCTACTTCTCAGTAACAGGGTTTTTTTATTACATAAATAAGAACAAACGGTAACTTCTAAAAAGAAATGAGAAGGAAATCATATAGGAGAATTTTGCACTCATCTTTCATTTGTAAGACATGACTAAACCCGTTGTTGTAAAAAGCCATGAGCAAAAGACTTCAACACCATTCAAATCACGGCCAGGAAGACCCTTACCCAATTCCTAAAATCTGTCAAAAGCCTTTTAATTGAGAGACAGGAGACCATGAGAAACAAAGGAGCATATTTAATTTCTCAGATGATCTCAAAACCTTTCTTTCACCAGCACAAATACACATCTGAGACCCCAGGGCTGTGGTTCCAGTGGGCTGGGTTTCCGGGGGTAGAGTTAATTTTCCTCATAGTAGCTGGTATTGGGCTGTGTTTTGGATTTGTGCTGAAGTAACACAGGGAAGTTTTCATTACTGCTGAGCAGAGCTCACACAGAGCCAAGGCCTTTTCTGCGCTCTCACCACCCCAGCAGTGAGGAGGCTGGGTTTGCACAAGAAGCTGGGAGGACACACAGCCAGGACAGCTGGCCCCAACTGACGAAAAGGGATATCCCACACCACGTGGTGTCATGCTCAGCATATAAAGATGGGGGAAGAAGGAAAGAAGGGGGAGATGTTCAGAGTGATGGCATCTGCCTTCCCAAGTAACCATTACCTGCGACAGAGCCCTGCTGTCCTGGAGATGGCTGAACTCCTGACTGATGATGGATAGTGGTGAATGAATTCCTTGGTTTGCTTTGCTTGAGTGTGCAGCTTTTGCTTTTGCACTCATCTTTCATTTGTGTGCAGCTTGAGTGTGCAGCTTGAGTGTGCAGCTTTTGCTTTACCTCTGAAACTGTCTTTACCTCAATCCATGAGTTTTCTCACTCTTACTCTTCTGATTCTCTCCCCATCTCACAGGGTGGAAGAGAGGAAGTAGGCGAGTGACTTAGTTTCTGACAGGTTGAACCACAATGGTTCTTTTTGGTGCCAACAAGGGGCCCAAAGGGCTCAAGGTTACAATAGATTTGATTGGAATGTGCTAGATGGAATTTATAGCTGTTACTGCTGTTGAGCTCTTAATGGACAGGCTCCTGTCCTTGCCGTAGGGCTTGCTTGCCTCACTATTATCTTAGAGTCTAGTGCTCTTTTGTGGCTGCTCTTTGCTTTCACCTGTCGCTGCACTGCTGTGCTGCTGTGTTTGGGAAAGTGCTGGCAACAGCAATGGTGATGCTCCTGGGCTGGTGGATGTTGCAGCTCCTGGAGGCTATACAGAGGACCAAGCATGACTTTCATGAAGGCTTCCTGTGCAAAAACAGTTTCATGATGGCGTTAAGACTTTCATACGGAAAAAACAAGCTTTTGAAACTGGCAGTGTGGAACACCACAGGTGTTTTGGTCTACACACCCCAGTGGGTATTTGCTTTGCTAAAGGAAACAGTCATCTATTGCATCAGCAGTGAGAAAAGCATTATTACTGTCTTCCTCATCGGCAAAAGTTGCTGGGAAAATCAAACAAGCATGGATGGCTGTATTGCAGTGAAAAATCTTTAGCCCCTAACCAGCAGGAGACAGTCAGGAGAAAGCAAGTGCTTAATCAAGTGTAGGCCTATTGCCAGGGATATTTTAAATAGTTCCTGGAACTGATACATTCCCATCCTGCCTCAAGCAAGAATATCTCCCTTTTGCCTTCAGTACGGCCTGGGTCAGACCCTAAAGCTGTACTCCTGCAATTCAACCTCCTGGCTTGCTAAGAACAAGGCTCCCAATTTTAAATGTGATTTTTTACACACTATTAGGCAAAGTCTAGACGGTTTCTGCCAGAGAAATTCTCTCCCTGTTGGAGACACTGGAAATTGACTTGGAGACAGGTGTTGACCCCCAAATTTTACATCCCAAACTTAACTCTAGGTCCTGCTGGATCAGTTATTGATGGGCAGCCCTGAACTAAGGCTGGTAAAGAGACAGCATCTTTAGAAGAGGTATTTTTACATGCTTGCCAAAATGACCATCTTTTCTCCCTCTCTGAAACCATGCCACAGTAGTGAACACTCCATCTGACCACAGAACAGGGAGAACAGAGAAGAACTGATTTCAATAACACAGCCAATGGCAATTTCTTTTACTTCTTGGAAAATGACAATCCCATTTTAAGATCCAAGGAAGCAGGATCCCAGCTTGGTTTTGCCTAAAATATCTATTTTTCCCGTCTTCTACAAAAAAAGATACTGCTAACACTCAAGTGCTTTCCACTGGGCTTATAATAAAAAGTACCTTTTGCAGTCAGAAAGTCCCAAACAAGTTTCAAGTTCAAAAGTTTACTGCTGTTCAGCTTAAGATTTCAGAAAGCTCTTGGAACTGTCTTTCAGGTTTGATGATTTATCACATGCTTGGGAGGCCAAAACCTTCATACAGTTTGCTGATGCCTTTTTACACAAGCTACTGTGTTTAACTAAGATGATACTGGCTCGCTCACCAAAAAAACCCCACATTCTATCAGTAACCAGCCCAAGCGTTTTCCACAAGAGCAGTGCCCTGTAACAGGTATTTACATAAATCTTACTGCAATTTAACATTCATTCAAATTCCTTATACTACACCTATGCATGATTGATAGGAAACCTATTACCCATGCTCTAGGAAGCATACAAACCCCATAATCCTGTTGTCAATAACAGAAAAGTTTTATGTGAAAAAAAAATCACATAAGAAGTCAAGGTGATCTCAAGGTCTTTTCCAACCCTAACTATTCTATGATTCTATGAACAGAGAGCAGCAAAAGATTCAGAAATACTTGTGAACTTCCTGAAAATTCTGAATTTAACTTCTTAAATGTGCAATTAATATGCTTGTCCAAATAACTGGTATGGGGAGAGCTTCATTTTGTTGTTGTTATTTGGGTCATTGGTCTGGGGGGTTTTTAACAAGTGGAAGGTAGCAGGTAGGTACAGCTTTACCTACAGAGTAAAACTTCTTGGCAACCTAGAACCCAGGACACATGGCATGCTTTGCCATAAACACACTCATGTTCTTTGAGAAGCCATCAGGCAGAATACACACCAGGATGAATGCAGGTTTATCATGAATAGTTTTTTGATAACTACTTACTGTGTCATTCATCCTGGCATAACAACCACTTACCCTTTACATTCCTTCTGCTACTTCTACTGACCTGTGTGATACCCATGAGATTAAAGAGAAATCTCTGTTTAAAAACCCTAGCTTCTCTCACTTGCCTTTAAGACCAGAACCCTTTTATATCATGGTTCTGGTCAACTACCTCAAGTCTAAAGATTGCTGCAGAGAACTGAAGGAACTGCAATGCATGACTACAAAACAGGCCTCCAGCTTCCTCTTATCCACATAATACAAGTTAACAGTCTACATCATATTTTTATGTTGTTACAGATAAGGCAATCCAACAGAAAACTCTAAGGAGCTATAACCCTTTAACCACTGAAAAGAGAGCCTAAAGCATGAAGGCCTCTTCATGAAACCTCTTCAAGGCCTCTTTCAAACAGGCCTCAGTTAACTCAAAGTGAAGCAGTTGATGCTTCTGCTTCAATGTTTTCAATGTTACGCTCAGTATTATAGAGGAAGGTAGGGGTTTTTGTTCGGTTTTGTTCTTTACCACCACAAGCACCAAAGGTCAGTACTGAAACTGTGATTGGAGTTAGCATTGACAAAATGAAAACAAGGATAGGGAAGTGCGAACTCTCATTAGAATAAAACAAGTCAAGTCTCCAGCTCCCAGATAGTAAGAAGCCTTGTGCACTCCAACACCTCTGGCAGGACAGGAAGAGCATGAAATGTTTGTGGTTTAGGCTGACCATACAGGTCACCTGTACCATTTTCTGAAGAACCACATGTACACAGCCATAACTTCCGATGACTGCAGCAGTAAATCCCACCTAAACCATAGCGCTCCACCATCCATGTGTGTACAAGGTGAACTGTAATCACTCCACAGTGTTAGCAGAGCAGCCTAGAAATGCAGTCTTAGGTGGCAGTAGCTAACCTTAAGTAGTTGCCTCAAATAGGGAGCTTTATGTGCCATTTAATCACCTATTAATACCACGCAATTTTTGAATATCCACATTTTGAAAGTTTCATTTTAAAAATTCAAACACATAACTTTGTCCATCTGAAGATACTGCATATTTAAAAGCACTATGGCATATTGGAAATCAGAAACCTGGAACACTTTGCATAGATTTAATTTTTTACCCTTTATTCTGATGATTTTTTGGTCTCCAATGCAAACTGACTTACTACTTCTATACACTCATCATATAAACTTTTAGTTCTTACACATTCATCTGTTACAAGAAATAAAAAGCCACTTCTGCTGCAGAAAAAACAGCACATTCACCTGAAATAGGGCACTTGTTTCCAAACATCAAAAAGTTCTGTATGTCACACAGGTGGTTGGAGGCTAGCTGGAGTCTGCTGAAACTCTTCATACTGTGAAGTCACTTCTACCATCTCTCCAACGAAAGGATCTCCTGTGTTCATCAAGAATCCCATCTTATTCTCAGAGCAGAAGCTTTTTTTCCTATGTCAAGAACACAGTCACTTTACTATCTCCACATCCTTGTCAAATTTGCTGGTGTGTTTTTTCATGTTAAAACCATGCTGTGGGAAGGAACTGAGGACAGTATGAGACAGTGTAAACCTTGTTTCTTCAACAAAGCAGGCTGGAAGCAGGAAAGCTAGACAAAATATACCGCCTCAGCAGCGCCACCCCAGATGCATCATACCGTTGCCTAGCACAGTCCTTTGGAAGTCTTCCCATCCCCAGACTGAAGGCAGAAACCTTCCAGAGAAACAGACTCCCCAAAACAGGCTTCCTACTTATTCCTCCTCTGGGGCAGCAGGCCCTGAACTCTTGCTTGGCCTCTGCAAGGATGGCACAGGCCCCTGCATGTCACCAATGGCTTAGATAGTTTTTGGCAGGAGACAGTTATGGAAACCCATGATTTCCAGTTCCATGCTTTGAAACAGACAAAAGTTCAGAGATTCAGCAAAAGGCAGCTTCTAAGCCAAATAAACTTAAGTCTTTAACAAAGCAAAGACAGGCTGGTAGAAAGCACATTCCTGTATACAACACCCTCAGCATGCCTGCTCAGCTTGGGTCTGGATATTCTAGGCACCTAGCCTGGTCTACTTTGTCAGAATCTTTTGCCACGGGGGTAAAGACCTGCTTTTGTACCTTTAGTACCAGCCTTCTCACAAAAGCATCTCAATCAGAAGTTCACTTTCTGCATACAGTCCATTCAAATGCTCTAGCCAGGCACAGCTACCAGCCCGCCAGGGCAGAGTAATGTGCAGCAACTTACTGCCTTGAATTTTAGATTTAGTCTTTGTCCTGCAGATCACGTTCCAATAATAGGTACCAAGCTATAAAATCTTATTACAGACACTACAGCAAAGAATAGTGTAAAAACCCACAATTACAAAAAGTTAAATTTATTCACCAAAGCAGGCTGCCTCTGAGCCATCACACATTCCATGGATGGGAAGGAAAGACAACTACTATTCACAACATGTCCCCTCCCCTCCAAACGATACAAATCTCTCCTCTTCTGGAGAGGAAAAGGAGGACATGCATTTTCTTAAACTGTATGCATACTGGTTAACACTGTTTAAATGGTGGGGAGAAAATCAGACACTTAAGAGTCTGCCAACTTTCACTAAGATCCAAGCAGTGATAACATCACTTGTGTTTCTCTGTAGATTCAGAGTTATTAACTGACTTAGACCTCTGTCACAAAACCTGAAAATTAACCCCGTCTAGGTTTGGCAAATACAATGCAAGTTACACATTCTGCTTTTCTGTTAACTCTGCTAATGACTATTTTCTTTCTTACCTTCCTCCCCCTAACCTGCCTGACATCGTAGCAGCTGGATCCCCCTGACATCGCAGAGTCCAGATCTTTAACACTGACTATAGATAGACAAGTATCAAGTGAATCTCAGTTCTATGAGGCATTCTCCAGCAATGCCATACAGCCAAGAGACCTGCAAGCACATGAGCAAGTAAGTGCAATTGCCTTAGCATGGTGCGGCAATTCCATGGCCCCTGCAATCAGCACGGCAGCACTTCAGTGCCTTTAACCACTGCTACACAGTGGCGTCAGCAAACATTGCTGATGGGACCAAACCATCCAGAAGCACATACTTTTAAAGGAAGGAAATAGTGTTGAGTACAAATGGTACCTGCCCACCTTTTGGAAGGAGGGTGCACAGCACATTTCTGTCTCCTCAGCTCTTTTATCACACTCACTACCATAGCATCTGAAAGTGCTGAAAGGTAAACACAACCTCCTTGTAGAAAGAAGATATGTCCTGCACATCTCTTCACAGTGGAGAAGGGCAATTCACTTGTTAGCTCATGCTTGTTTGCCAATAGCTTTGGACAACATTTTTTATTGGAGACTCAAACCATTACACTAACATGAAATACTTTATTGAAACCACCTTTCTGGCATCCAGGCTTACTCCTACATAGAATTGTAAGGCCAAGCTGCCAACAGAAGGCAACTGCTTTTATCCAGTAAGTGCACATCCATTTAAAAGAATGTTGGGAATGCTGGAAGGAAGCACATTTTAGTTCCCTCTCTCTTTCCCTTATCTTTCATCTGTACTTGGATCTCTCTTTGTCTTTTGATTTCTTAGGACTTCTGTTTCTGTCCGCTTTTTTGTCCCAGTCTCTTACTCGGAAGTCGTCTCTGTATTTGTCTTTTTGTTTGCTGTAAGGATAGTCTCTCTCTTGAGATCGGCTGCGACTCCGATGCCTGTCTTTCTTCTCGCTCTTCATCTTCTCTCTGCAGCGTTCTCCTTCATGCTTTCGATCTGAATCCTGTTAAAGGAATTGGATAGATATGCAAGTTACAGACAAACAGGGGTAAATATAGAAAGGCATAAAGAGAACTAGAAGTTACACAAGGTTGGTTCCTCAGCTAAAGCTGGTACTTTCTGGAATACATTCACATCCATGATGTGAAAAGGTAACACATAAAAAAACCCACTGTAACTATATGAAGAAAATAGGTCTACAGCTTTTGCCAGCATTTATGGAAAAAAACATGGCTGCTAGGCATACTGCTACTTGTATTTCCTAAGGAACTTTAGCAAAAACTGGTTATACCAGAGATTCAACTCAGATGGATATTTCCAAACTCATAAGCATCACACCAGCTTCTAAGATAGATTTGGATTGTGATTTCTTATCTAAGCAATGCAAGTATTTCAACCATAGGTTTTGGTTCAAGCCTCACAGGCATTCCAGCACTACGAAGATGCAGAACACTTTCTAAGACTGCCTGTAATAACCCTTAGTGGCCTAAATTCTAGGCCTCAGAAAAACAAACAACCCCATTACAGAGACCCACTACCCATACACACAAATCACTTCCCTGAAGCTAAATGTCCACAAGAAAAGACAGCATGGTGAATCCAATGCTTTTAAACGTACTGTCAAACAATAACACAAGGTGTAGGAATTGAAATGGAAATAACAAATTAATGAAAAAAACAATTGTATTTTGCAGGCTGCTGGGGAAGACCCATACAGAAAACACATGGGAATACACTCATACACAGAGATAGTAAACTCTAAGGTGTCCAAGTCTATCTAATCTAAATGGCCTAAGAAGGAGAGACAAACAGTATGTACCACAAATGGTAATGGAGTTTGAGCACACACACAAAAACTCAAAAAAAACAAAACCAAATACTGCAAGTTCAGGTAGCCAAAACTGAGGAAATTCTGAATTTACCTGGCTTTCTGCATGTTGTCATCAAGAATATTGACTGGGTGGCTCAGGGCACAGAATTAATTTGCTCCAAAGAGAAATGAAGTTTATTTAACGAAGTGGGAATGGCTGTCAGTAGGACACCTGCTTTTTGTGTTGCCCTAGGCAGACAGTATGAAACCAGTGTACTAGTGAATGAACGATGGCCCAGTTACTCAGATCGTGAAACATCCCACTAACAAGATTATGGCAATATGCTAAAATGACTGTGTGGAGACACCAACATCCCTACAGGCCACAGCATCATAGCAGTTTTAAAAGTAAAATGATACAGGCCACTTAGAAAGCTGCCATTTCATTTCAAGGAACTCTAAAGAATTTCTTCATACACAACGTTGAGTTTTGACATATGAACTAACATTTCAAGCGCTACTAAAAACTAGTTTGATTTTATTATTCAACCAAGATATACAGGGGAACACAAGAGGAAGCTTCAGAATCCTGAGGAGAAATACATATACAACTTGCTATTAAGAAAGTGGCAGGTACTTCTGTTTTGAAGGCACAACCACCTGGAAGTTTGGTATCAGGTGACTGTATCAGGGCAGATACTGTTTTATGGGATTTTAATAACACCAGTGTTAAACACAGATAGGTATGAACTATGAAAAATGTCTGCACTAAATTATACAGTATTTGTTTCTTCATTTCAGATACAACTTTCATTTTTGTGAACATGCACTCTTAACAGCAGCACTCACAACTGTATGGCTAAAACCTGTACTGCATGTACAGACAAGCTAACTTAATTTATTTAGAAGAACAGCAAAAAACTCGACTCTAAGCAGAGCTTTTATCCAGGAAGACAGTGACCAGGATGGTTCCCAGAGCAAATACTACCTCTTAGAATTGCATAGATAATCCCGAAACACCACAGTTACAAGGAGCAACATAACCCCCTGGATCAACACACACACCAGTGATCACAGATTTCATCCTTATCAACACAACCAAGATCTCTACTACTGCTGGGCACTGCTTGCACTGGCTTTGGTGCACTGCTGCCTTCTAGATAGTTTGCTGCTGAAGCTTCCTCCCAGCACATGGGAGAAACAGGAAACAAGCGTTAACAGGACTCAGCTGGAAAACCTAGTAAGTCAACACTGCAGACAGGCTACTGGCTGAGTCAGGGCAGGGAACAGGTTAGCGAAGACCTGAAAGTAAAGACAAATAGCCCTTGTTGAATGCCATACAAAAGGGCAACTCACTGAAAGGTTTAAAAGAAGACAAATGAGCATGGAGCCAGCTAAGCACAATGACCTTCACAGAAACATTTAAGGTACAGGTGCTCAGGGCAAGTCTGAAAGTGCCACAAGAAGGTCACACAGTAGCGAATATGACCACAGTGTAAATTAAAAAGGATGTAGTAATTTGAATTAGTAAAATGAATTGCATCTCAGTCCCTGACCCAATCAGTTACCTTTCCCCTTAAACAAGATTTTACCCTTTTGTAATCTTTGGCACAGAAAAAGATCAATGTTTTTAACACTCAAAGTTACTAAAAATAACAGTATTTTGAAATAAAATCCTTTATGCCCTATCGAAGTCAGGAACATGCTGTTTTGTCATTGGCAGGGGAAGAAAAAGATTCCTACTTAAAAACAGGCTCTCCCTTCCTGCTGAAGTTCAGATTTCTCAATCCAAGATCACAGCCTCTTATCAGTCAATGAGTAAGTTATGATCATTCCAAACCTTAACCCAGCACTCAGATGGTGAACACACACAAGGAAGGAAATATTGAAAGAGGGAAATACACTTCTCTGGAAGTTAACAGCTCCTTAGCCAAAAGCAGCAACTTGTCAAAACAGTACCTGCAGGTAAACCATCTGGAAATGCAATGACCACAAAAGCAGAATAAATACGCCACCTCTACATACATTAAACACACAAGTTTAAAGATTAAAAGGAGCAAACAAATAGAGACAGCCTTTTCAGAAGGCAGATTTTGATCAAACAATACTAAATAGAAAGAGTGTCCAATAAGTAGTAAGAGCCAGGAACTGAAACCAGAAAAACTGCTATCTCTGGCAAAACCATGCACTACAGAAGCCTGAAAAATCCACTGGATCCACAGATCCAGTTACTCAAAAAATAAAAAGATCCAAGGAACCAAAAAACACAGAGAAAACTGGAAAGGGAACAAAGTCATAATATAGATCTCAAAGAGAAGCGTGCCTTGTATTCAAAAACCTCTATGAAATTCTATTCACAAACCTACAGGTAGTCCAGCCTCCTGCTCCAGACCCACAACCTGTTACCTACCAAAAGGAAGCCACAACACCCTACCTTGTCCACCCTCTGGAATCAAGTCAAACAGCAAAAGATTCAAAAATATATTCTTAAAACATCAACACAGAGGCTGAAGATTCAGGAAACCGTTGGCAGACTGAAAAAAAAGATGGGTCAAAATATACTAGATAAAAAAAAAGCAAACCAAAAACAAAACAGCAAGAGAACAGAAAACACACTCAACATCATGGAAACTATTCAGAAAATAAATCCCCTTCAAGTCATAGCTGGAGCTGGTGGCATGAATTGCACTTTCAGTTGCCCGAACTTCCCATTGGAAGACCCTGTTCTCTGTTAATTATGATCTCTGCTACACAAGGGGCTTAAGGTGGAAGTTTACATAATGAAAGCATGACTACTGTGGTTTCTGGCCAATCAGTTGCAGAAGGTCTGCTGTTGTTTCATTTTAAAGTTCTTATCCCAAATATGTTCCAATATGCCTAAACTAGGGTTACGGGAAAATGCCTTGTTGCCTATACATAAATGCTGCCATTCATCAAAGAACTTTCCATACGTTATACTTTGTGCTGGCCTCAGTTATTCACACTGAACATACCCTGCCCCAAGAACATGCTTCCTCCCCATGGTCTTGTACCAGTTCCCCAGATTACGCCCAAATTAGAAGCAAAATTTAAAACCCCTAAAATTTACATTTCATATATGCTAAACAGGATTTGACAGTTAACTTGCCCACAGATTTAATCTGGAAAGGGGCATGTGCAAAGCACTTACTGAATCTCTAAATGAGACTGAGTACATACTGCTCAGCATGTACATACTATACAGTGCACACTAATGGGAATATTCAAGTGCAGATATAGAGAAACCTTAAGTTCTTCACAGAAATTAATATTCACAGCCCAAGATGGAACTATGCTGCTTGCCAACAGAGAACAGAAGTAAGCATCCACCTGTGATTTTGGGTGTAAGAAGGCTCAGCTATTTACACCAAAATGGGTAAAGATAAGCAACAGAGAGGCAAGAAGTAGGAAAGAAGAGGATACCGGAATACAGCAGCAGCAGATCCAGGAATAAGCCACAAACAGGAGCAGATGAGTACATCACAAAAAGATATACAGAGACACTGAAGAGATCACAGAGTGAAGCACTAGAAAATACTCTCTTCTGGAACCCTGAAGTAGCACCAAGAATCCCCCTTGTCTTTGTATTTCTGTGCTATGAAATCCACTGCTAATGTGCCCCATGGTCCCCTTGTAAAAATTACAGCAGAGGTTAACAGCCTACTTCTGCCAGTACTTGCTGTACCACCTGCAGGGGTGGAGACACCTCAATGACTTAAAAATGTTCTCTGCTGGTAACTCATGACCAGCCATTTAAAGACATGCAATTTCTGAACCATCAAGGACAAAGATTACTTACAGAAATACCTGTTTCAAGAATGTTAAACCCACAGTGTCTATCCAGCCAAGACAATGGGAGGAAGTCTAAACCCACATTAGCCCAGACCTCTTCTATGTGTATCCTCCAAATCAAGACTTTAATTATCTGAACAGGTCCCTCCCCTCCACCCAAAGGATCCCAACAGAACTAGTATGCAAACAGTGACAAAAAGACTGGCACCATAAATGAGTAACAGGTCTCACTGGTGGCACTGAAAAACTATAACTGCTAAGGTTCATGAGAAAAGTTATTTTTAGCATCAGAGCAAGAAGTGATGCAATGGGACAACAGAACCAGGTATGCTCTCTGTACACAGCAATTAAAGCAGCACTCAAACCTCATGCCAGGACAATGGCTTTATTTACTGCGGCTAGAACCTTACCACTTTCTGCAAAGTGACTAGAAGCCAGCTTTGCTCTCACTCATAAAGCTTGCATCGTTAAAATACTAGGGTTTGTTTTGCTTTTCAATTTGGCTCAATTCTCCCTAATGCTCACTCTTCAGCAGGCGTTAACCCTCCAATTCATCATTGCAGACATCGTTTCCATGAAACATCAACATCTTGACTATCCTGAGTTCACAGGAAATGTGAGAATGCTGACCTGACAGGCTGCAGTGGAACCAGTGCATGACAAAACTACTGTCTTCTGACGATGTCCTACACAGCCCCAGTCCCCTAGAACCACATGTTCACACAGTACAGATGTGACAAACCCACATATGGATTTTACACAAATGCTTCCAAAACAGTGAAGAAAAAATAAAAAAAGATAATGCAAAGAGACTGTGTCAATGATTCCATGTGGGAAAAAGCCAATACACACTCATCTGGCAAGAAAATGAGGAATAGTTTGGACTTGTGAAAGATGATTAACTACTGGGAATATGCAAACAGGTTCAAAGTGCTATAGAGCTCCTACTTTATGAGAGGCTACATTGTCTCTTCAGGATGTTTTGGCAACATCCTTCAGACGTGCCAAAGCTTCAAAAGTCCAGGAAGATCTGGAAAGCCTCTTTCATAATAAGATGCTACATCAGCCTCCTGTACGTTTACAACTGGTGTATTTTTCTGGACTTTGCATGCCGTGTGTTCATCTCTGTATCAGACTTTTTTTCCTGGCTTCTGTTATTAAGAGAACAACAAACGGACATCAAGTCAATGCATGAAGAGGTAAGTACCTTAGATTTTTTGGTCCTCCTGTCCTCCTCTTCATCTTCAGAGTGGTGGTGCTTTTTCTTCTTTTGTTTTTTAGCTGAGTGTGACTGACTTGTTTGAGACTCTTCTATATCCTCATCCAGCACAAGGTCATACTTGGCACTGATGGTGCTGGTTAAGGACAGATCTGTTACTTAACATCAATAAATAGCAGAACATAAAAGCTTGTGAAGTAAGCAAATCCCTGTTTATCAGACCAGGTTTTACCAAGACTTGCCACGTATTTCAGTCAGAATACAACTGTACACACTGTCAAATACAGCTGTACTAAAATGACTGAATTCTGTCCTGTCAAACAGTACAGTCAGATCCCAATTCTCCTTTCTCTTCTGCCTGCAGATATCTGAAAAAGCGACTATCTTTTTTTCTCTCATGCTTACCACAACCGAATTATAATGTCAGTGCATGTTTTAGTTACTACTGTGATATTGGTTTGGATGCTCTAAGTCTCCTTTAAAACTACTCTGAACTCTGTAATGCCTACGTCACTCCATAGGCTATAGACTGGGAACATGATTTACCTGCACGAGCTCAGAAGTGAAACAGTACATTCTGATCTGACCGAATTCATCAGTCATCAAATGAAAAACGCAAAATGCTTAATTCCATCTCAAACACCTGCCGTGGTTTGAGCTCAACCGTAGCTCAGAAAACCACACAGTCTCTCTCTCACTTCCCCCTTTCCCCCCCCACAACTCCTGGAGAGATGGAGAAGAAAATTGAAAGAATGTAACTCCCATGGGTTGAGGTAAGAACAGTCCAGTAACTAAGGTATAACACAAACCACTACTGCTACCACCAAAAATAATAATGAGAAGTGAAGTAACAAGGGAAGGGAATACAACCACTCACCAGCCACCAACGATACCCAGCCCGACCCAGCAGTGATTTAACCCTTCTGGGTAACTGCCCTCAGTTTATATAGTGGCCATGATGTGCTGTGGTGTGGAATACCTCTTTGGTCAATTTGGGTCAGGTGTCCTGTCTCTGCTTCCTCCCGGCTTCCCCTCTTTCCTGGCAGAGCATGAGACTCAGAAAGTCCCTAGTCAGACTAAACATTACTGAGCAGCAACTAAAAACATAGGTGTTATCAGCGCTGTTCCCAGGCTGAAAGTCAAAAACACAGCCCTGCACCAGCTACTAAGAAGGAGAAAAACGACTGCTACTGCTGAACCCAAGACAACACCAAATTGGCAAGCTGTAAGAATAAGAAGTCTTTTCCAGGCTGCTTTCATAAACTACATAGTTTAAAAAATACCTTTGGCCAGAAAAGGATACTCCTGCTTTGGTTTTACCTTCTCTTTCAGAGCAAGGTTTGAAGGTTTTGAAGGTTTGTCATGTTCCTTTTCGTACTCTCTGAAATCATCCTTGGTATACTGCCCACCTGTCCACAGGAAAATATATTCAATTCACTCCAACTAAAAAAAAAAATCAATCAAGACCTGTACCTATCATTAGGCTCTGCATATGAATTAAGGGCTCTTCATAACCATACAGTCCCAGACACAACACCAGCATCTGGGTAACAGAGTAGAAGAGAGTAGGTCGCATTGTTATTTTCTGTCCTTCTCTTGCTTGCAGATCCCATTAAACAATATGTTTTCTTCTCACTCATGACCAGTGGAGACAACACACAAACATGATCACAAAGCAGAATTCAGCAACTGGTTTAGTCCCATTTTGATCTCACACTACTTAAAATTCTGTTACCACGAAAGCCTACAGACTGTTCTCACTATTAAATGACTTTTTGCTCTGGGCTCCACAAAAAGGGAGACCTCCAAGATGGCTTACGGCATAAGAATTCAAACGGGAAACAGTAAAAAAGAAAATGTCATGTCTTGATTTAAAAAGGGGTGTAACAGACTTCGTTTTCTACCCATTCACTTAAAAAGTGCCAGCTCATACAGATTAATAAACAATTCTACAGCAAAGTACTGCCATCTCACGGTCACACTTAAAACTGCAATATTATCTGGCTAGGTCAGAAACAGCTATCGCAGGTGGAAGGACAATGCTTCCGCCTAGGTCATTTTTGGAGTACCTTTTAGGCATAGCAGGACGACAATATAGAATCATAGTTAGGGCTGGAAAGGACCTTAAGATCATCTAGTTCCAACCCCCTTGCCATGGGCAGGGACACCTCCCACTAAACCAGTTTCCCAATATTTAGGGCATTTTAGACCTATGTTACCCAGATGTAGAAAAGTTTTCCATGTAGTCAGCTAGTACAGGACACACTGTAGAGTATGGTATAGATTACAAAGTCATCTTAGCTCTGTGCAAGAGAAGTTCCAGTTCCTCAGTGCCCATGACCAGTCCCCAAGCTGGACAAATCGTATGCAAACTCAGGGCTGACTGCATTTTTAGGCAAAGACACACAAGAACTTCACCGCTGCAGTGCACATTCATCTCTCCAAGAACAGCGTTTTCTGCACTTCTCAAGAGATGAGTAACCATTGTAGCCACTTCTCCCACCACCTTTTTCCTCCCAGAAAACCCTCAAATATCTGAAATTGGGTTTTTATAACATACAGCCGGCTATGCAATACACTTGACCTACAGGGGAAATCCCTGACCTGAATACCGACTTTTTCTTGTATACACCCAAGCGTCATACAGTGAATAAAGAAACTAGAAAGTAACAATATACTGCCATATTATTTTGCTAGGAAGTAATATCGAAACACATCCCGTTTAAAGCTTGAGAGGAACAAATGATTTAGTGCCAAAATACATCTGATAAAAATGTAATCCATGGCAACGCAATGTCAATGTGACAGTAGTAAACCCTTCTACTCTTTCTGACAGAACAAGAAAAGAGCGAGCAACTCTTGTTGCTCTCTTTATTACAGTACCATGAAAATTTACATTCCTGAAGATGAGATGATTTAAACTTGTAACAATTGCTTCACTTCTGTATAACACTTAAGAGTTTAGAAGTCATAGCAGATCAAGTTATGAGGGCCAAAGAATCGCAAGTGTACCTACCTTTTCCTTTCCACTTAATCTTTGCAACGGACTGGCTAAAATCCACATGTATTCGTCTGTCATCTATCAGCACATTGTCCATTTTGAAGTAGGCTTTCTCACAGTCTTCCTCCTGATATTAATATTTCCAGAAAACTTTGAGTCATGATTATTTCACAGGCATATTTACTGAAGAGCTTAAACACATTCAACTGCTCAATGGCATACATTTCTTCCTAAAAAGCACAGCAGTTCTTGCACTGTGCTGTTTCAGGAGAAACAGTTATGCCTTGTCCAATATAATTTCAGACTCCAATTCTTCAGTTCAGCTCACTTTTTTTAAAATTTGCCAATCCAGCAAAGTTTGGCACATGTAATATAGTCAGAAAACTAAGGAAGAGAACAACTAATAAAAGGTCCACTTTAAGCACATAAGTAGGCTAAAGAAAAGCGAGAACGCTTTTCCAGGGTTTTCTAGTATTCCTCACAGAGATCAGCAAATAAAAACAAGAAGCCATGCAACACCAAGAGAACTTTCATTATCAATCTCACTGTAAGAGCAGCATATTAATAAAACCAAGCATCGTTTACAAGTACAACACTACTGTACAAGCTGATCTATCTTCTTCCATACACTCTCCTCTCTTTATGCAGCACGCCTTCTTTTCCTCCTAGCATCCCCTTCTTTAACTCTTCAAAGTCCCAATATGCTCTGGGGAAAAAAGGGACCTGCTCCCCTCTCACTGGTTTCAAGACAAGCTGAGAACAACACATTTGTATTGCCCAGTTGAACAGAGAAAGACTCACGTATTTGCCTCATTTAGGACCTACAACTTCTATAAGTAGCTCAGCATGAGAAAATATTAGCTACCCCACACTTGACCGAAACTGTACTTTTATAAGCAGAATCTACAGATGGCATACCTGAAAAAACATACCTTTTCAAACTCAATGAAAGCGTAACAGAGAGATTCACCAGTTTTCCAGTCTCTAATCACTTCACAGCTGAAAAATGGATAAGAAATTAAAATGTCAGCGCTGTTGGAGCAAAACACAAAGCACAGGCAAGCATTGCTTAAAAGGGAGAGTAGCAAACAATACAAAACAAAAACCAAAACCAACCAATCACAAAAAAAACCAAAAACACCAGAAAAATCCACAAAAAAAAACTAACACAGTGGAAACCAACCACGAAACCCCTTGAAGGTATTAAAACACCAGATTCTGAGCCCCCGACTGATGTGAGGGTATATGCACAGAAAAAAATCCATGTGACATCACTGAGTAACTATTACACTCAACTCACAAGTGGTTAACATGAGGTGTTGAACTAAGGATGAACTTCTGATTAACGAAACAAAACCTATCTTCCACCATTACTCTTCATTATTTATTTTTTGCATTAATTTTGTATTAATGCATGACAAGAAGTTTCACATTCTGTTTTCTCAACCATTTTGAGGAAAGTTTGAACAGATATTTTCTCTTCTGAACAAGCGCCTCTTTAGTGGCCATCTTCTTACCAGACAGTTAACTGGGCAAAAATAATAAGCCTGAAGTATTGCATCAGTAGATGCAAAATGGGAACAAAAAAATACAGGCCTGTATGTCCGTACTGCACAAACTGGTAGAAGTTCAATGCAGAACAGAGTTAGCACGCACTTGAATAAACAGGACCTACTCAGGACCATCTAAATAAATCTAAATGAATTCCTCTGAAAGAGTCAATATGCTTATGTGTGATGATGATCTATTTGATGCAGTCTTTTGAAATACCTCTGGAAATTCTAATAAACTCCTGCATTAAAAGCTTCTGGGAAAACTAAACAGCAATGGTGGAAGAAACAGCTTTGCATTGATAAACATGTGAAAGCCCAGGTAAGAGTAAACAGTTATCTGTCACTGAGAAAGTAAAGAGGTCACCAGTGGAGTTTGCTGATGATACTGAATTGTTAAAGGTGGCAAAGACTGAAAAAATTGCGAAGTTCCTAGGAGACCAAGTGAAGAGTAAGATAGCAAATCGTGTTCAACACAGATAAATGCAACAAGATGAGCATGGAGTGGGGCAGAAATCCTCACTGTGCTTTTAAAAACAAAATAAGCTAATTGGGCATTAACTAGAAAAGGCATTGAGAACAAAGCAGAGAATACCATTGTGCCACTGCATAGCTGCAATTTCTTTAACAATTCTGGTCTCTCGAGACAAAAACAAAAGAATGGAAAAAAGCTGAGAAAAGGGAAACAAGATCTGGAAAATGCCTGTACAAAGCGTGAGTATTTAGGCTAGTATTCCTTGCAAGAAAAAAAGATGATTTCAGCATATAGAGAGGTGTAGGAAAGCATGTTTCACTGCCCATCATGTCTTTTGATGCCAGTACTAGGAGGAATCAACTGAAACTGCTACAAGTCAAGTTCAAAACTGAAAAAGGCAGCAGGAATGAGGAACATCTTAACAAGAAGTGTATCACATGCCAGAAACGTTTCCTGATTTATGCCAAACCACACATACTCCAATGGAAAGGAAAATCCAGAGACGGTACCTAGCTCATTTGGCATCTGAGATAAAAACTGCTGAAAGGAGGAAGAGGAGGCGGGGCTTGGGAGAGTATCATATGCCTTCCTTGCTCCCACACTTCCCTAGGCTCTCACTTAAAACCACTGCTAGGACAGGATATTCATCTTACTAGATCTCACTTTGTACTGCTGTTGTTGTGGTCTCTGCCCAAATACATGCAGTCACAGTATAAATCTCCAGAGACAGCAGAACATTACTTAACAGCCAAACCTAAACAGATTGGCAGGAATCAACTTCAGCTTCCACACAGAAGGTTTTCTTTTTTATTCTACAATAATTACCTTTTAATGGGACCAAATCGCGAAAATATTATCTCTAAGTCCTCATCTGTGGTCACAGGATTCAGTTTACAAACAAATAGCACATTTTCTGGTGGCTTGATGTCTGCATCTGGTAAGTCTCCCACCTATATCATACAGAAAAAGAATTTCACCACTTCTGCCTAAAACTCTACATTTTAGTGCCACAAGGACAGTGGCAACACATCTTTTCACATGATTTCAAGACACATTCCTATCACAAAATGAAACATTAACTTTATCTGGAAAACAGGTTATGAGCCCCACTGCCGCTGCCACAGAACGAGAGCAGATCTTCTGCCACATCTGGACTGACCTTGATATCAGCCTCTGCTACAAACTATTCACCGTAAATTTGAATTTGGCAGTTGAAAAGAAGTGTGAGGGATTCACCCATCCTTCAACAGGGCCTGTGCTTTTTTGTTTTGTTTTTTTTTTTTAAAAAAAAGACAGGCTTCAAAGCCTCTTCACAGGTTCTGTTACTACATGGAGTTTACAACTACCAGCAGTTACTAAACATCATTTTTAAGGAAGAACATAAAGTTAATCAATGTTAAACTCAAGTAATCCCATGGAAGGAAACATTAACAATGCAATCGCAATGCCACTCTAGGTACTGAGAAGAGATTATCACTAATAAGTTCAGCTCTCTCTCACACATGCTAAAACTTTGTCAGGATTATAGATACTCAGCACAGCAGCATACTATGTATGTTACGGGTTTTTTTAATTGGGTGCATTTCTAGCAAGTTCTTATAAAGCCTATACTGGTCCACATTTAATCCTGGCTTTGAAAACAGAATATCACCCGCTTTATCAGAAAACCATCTCCAGTGCTCATGCTTAATCCTTTTCACTGTATCACAGACACACAACAGCACAGACTTTGAGCCATGACATCATAACCAGATAAGCAATTTCAAGATAAATAGTACACATTCTCCTATCTTCATACAATGTGCCCACACACAGGAATAACATTTAAAAGGTAAATGCAAAAAGATGTTGCTCACCATTTCCAGGAGAATGGCACGAGTTTTTGCTTCTTTTTCTGCCTGAACTTCTTCTATTTCATCTGCAGTCCGTCCTTTCATGTCATCAATTTCTTCATCTGCTCCTATTCTGCCACTCTGAAAAATGAAGGAAAAACCTATTTAATACCAAGCCATGGCCAAAAATTCTTTCTTACTTTCCTAATGTTACTTGGATGACCTTCTCCCTCACCCCCAACATATGAAAAATGCTTAAGCACTGCATCTCTGCAGAACTGGGCTCTCATTCTGTTCTTTCAACTTGGATTAAAAAAAGAGAGAGATGATGTCATTGTTGTGTTTCAGGCACTATGTACTTTGTATGAACTTTTAGGCCCAATCACATTCAATTAGATATTCTACACTCTTTTATACTCCCATCTCATATTCAACACCTCACTTTCCCCCAAGAAGCTATCATAAACACTCACATCCAGCTGTTCCTTAGTAGGCTCGGGTGAGCGATCAGGAACAGACAAGCCAGGTGGATCTTCAAACGGATCATCTAAAATTACTGTATGGTTTATCCTTATGGAAAACAAAATCAAGACTAGCATCAGTCACATGCAAATAAAACCCACTTTATCCAAGTAAGAATAAACTGGTCCCAAGTAAGAATAAACTGGTCCCACTGATTCTCAGTTATATCCCAAACAGTCAAACACACTGTATGCTTATTAATACCAGTACTGATGCTTTTATAAAGACAACACAGTTGCACATTTTCTTACATAACTGTTTAATTTAGTACATGCTTATAATAATACTGCAATATATATTATAATAATATTGCAATAATACTGCAATAAAAGAGTACTTAAGATATCATGTACAGGTCACCTGACATCACTATGTATTAATTTAGTTTCAAAAAAAAGATTAATTTGTTTAATGATAATGTATTCCTCAAAAAAGGAAGTTACAAGCAGTCACACCTGATATCTTGATATGGGATAAAATCCTTATCTACAAAGGCTTCGTTAATTGTCTTCAATACATCCATGCCTTCTGTCACTTCTCCAAACACTGTATGCACACCATCAAGGTAATCCAGGTTTTCCCCCGTAGTAATAAGAAACTACAAAAGAAGATATAAAACAAGTAAGAAAAATTCAGGGTTTGAGTTTTACCTTAGGAGAGGTACAACTGTCAATGAAATCAGTGGGGAAAAAGAAAACCCTTCTTCCTGATCTTTGCAGTCTGCTTCCATTAGCATTGAGAACATGAGCTGATGGAAGAAAACCTACAGCTTGCAGCCACAGCCTGAGGAAGAACAGCTCTCCTACACAAGTCTCCTTCCACAAGAGCTCCAGTCTTCAGCTTATCAGACCCTGAATTGGTTTGACTCAGTAACCTGGCAAAAAAACACACCAGCAAAGGAAGCGCAGGTACTTATCTTCCAGGTAGACTTGTTGAGCAGGATCAGGAAAGCCTGTAACAGGCATCACAGCTGATGCTGTGAGAGAACAAAGAGCAATGCTACCCTCTGGCCAGCAGCGAGCTGAGCTCAAATCACATGTGTATCAAACTGCATTCAGCAGGTACATTTTCACAGTTTTGGCAAAGCTTCCATAGTTCTACCTTCATCTAATTCTAACCAGACTTTTTTTGCTCCTCCCCTTGTATCACAAACCATTTCTTCCCCCAAACCAGGATGCAGTAGCATTGAGAGGAGAACGAGAACACACAGGAGCACTGACTTAGATCAACCTGAACTGGCACTGAAATGTATACTAACACAAATCAGGTGTTTTGCTTTAGGGCAAAACTGAAACTATGAAAATTGATACAAACTGAACACTTGGTAACAAATAAAAGGTGGAGGATACTCAGTAATGAACAAAAACTGAAGAAGCAGATATGCACAAATAACAGAACATAACTACTACATCCATGCTTTACAATCTGACTGGTAACATCTCACTCCCCATTCTCTGCAATACAGTTAAGACTTGCTAGTATTTGTTATAGGCTACATTAAGCTACACTGTAATCGTGAGCCCACTCCACATAATTTTTAACTGGAATTTTAATTTCCCAAGGAAGAAGCTGCAATAACGTTTCTGGCAATTGCATTCATTTGTATACGACTGTGTATATGCTAGCAGGCTGCATTCGTACATACAAATACAAGTATCATCTCCTTTCTCCTAAACTCCCCACCCAAATGATTTTATACACAGAATACAGGGAAGCAGCAAAATAAACTCCATGCATTACAAGCTCTAGCTGGAATAAACCCACAGGCTTTTCAATTGCTCTTCAATTACTAACCCCCCCCTCTTTTTTAAAATAAAACATGGATATTACAAGTGAGGCATTTTTTTATGTATCAAAGTGACAACGCATCTAAAATAATAATTTAGAAAAAATATTCTAACAGATTACAGCTTTAAATATACCTATAGCAGAAGATTTGTGTACATGAACAGGGAATAGCAAAGGGAACAAAACACTTTCAAAAATTGTTTTATACCAGTACTGGGACAAGACTGTAAACTTGCATTATTAATGCACATTTATATAACCATACCAAGGAACTTTCATTTTAGTTACTCAGATGTGTACCAAGGCTTTCCAACACTGTATGCTGACCTGTGACCCATGCTGATCACTGCCATTGTTCACCATTGACACAGTCCCCTTCTTTTTGTGCTTGATTCTTGGCACTTTCTCCGCCTCAAAAAATCTAGCTTGATCACCATACAGTTGGCTGAAAACATACAACAAACATGTTACAAGACAAAGGGATTCTAAAAAGTGAGATAAACAAATGCTGTAAAACAGAAAACATCTTAGACATTTTTATATTGGCATTCAAGTAAAACCAGAATTCACATTGCATCTATGCACACTTTTCTGGACCTGTGCACTTACACAATTCACTTCTTATTACAGGGAACAACAGCTTTGTTTCTGTGGCATCTCAACGAGATTTGATTTTGTTTGGTTGAGGATTTTTTTGGTTGGGGGGGGCGGTGTATTTGTGTGTTTTTAAATGCGGTATATAACATTTTTCTAAGGCATAAATCAAATACCAATTTTGGTAAGTAAATTCTGTAAAAATAAGTTCATTCATGCTTGGAAAGTTTAATATATTATGTCCAAAATTTCTCTTCCAAAGTAAGTGGACAGCCACTAAATCTATGTGTAAACCTAATTCAGCATATAGACAGGACTCTATACAGTAATTTGACATACACAGGATCAGTCAAACTGCTAAATTCTTTTTTAGCTTTTTAATTCTAACCCTGATTATCACTTATTTTATCTCACTCCATAACTGACAGAGGCATGGTCAAGACAAACATTTGCTCAAATTTAAGGACAGTGTTGTGTTTGAACACAAGCATGTGTAAGCCTCTGTGAAGGCAAGATTCAAATTAAACTTTGCCTGCATCAGTTTCCTGAGTAGCAAGAACAGAAACTCCAATTCCATGGACTTCAGCAGTAATGAACAGACAGAAAAGACAAACTGCCATTCTCCACGCTAGCAGCAGAACAGAATCAGCCACTCCCTCACCACACGATACCTCCCTATCTGCCATACCAATGAGCCTCAGAAGAGAAATCCCTATAAAAGAGCAGAATGTCAAAATAAACTTGATCTACTCATGTGCAGAGACAGCTCACGTGTGCTAAGTTTACCTACCTAGACTTGCTCTGCTTAGCACAATATACCGCTTCTAGGATCACCAGAGTGGTGATCCACAGATCCTTGTATTAAGATTTTGTATTAAGAGGTTCTGACAGACCAGAATTACAAAGGTCAATGCTGGTCTAGCAATGCTGCCTCTGTTCAAACCGAGCTATTTACCTCAGCATAATGTGCTTCCCAGCACTCCAGACTTAGTTCTGCTCTGCAATTTTAATTCTCCTTCTAATAACACTTTCAAAGGAATCATATAGAACGTATGCACTTTGCTAACTTCCATCCAGGCTGTCTGAATGATTTCTTCTACTTCAGTATGCATGACAACTGACATCTTAAACAGGAAAGAAAAGTGATTTCCTTACACATGTACAACATGACTAAAATCAACTCAAGTAAATTTTTGCAGCAGCAAGATTACCTTGCTTTAAAGTACACAGAGGACATCATATCTAGCCTTTAGATTCCCCTCCTGTTCAATTAAATGTTACAAAAATAAAAGCAGTAACAAACTGCTAATGCTTTTGCTTTCTGCAGAGCACTTCATTACAATACTTCTCTTACTAAACCAAAACTGCAGGTATTTGCTTTAACTTTAAAATAATCAGAAATTCATGCACAACTTGTTAGCTGTAACTTTACTTTGAAGGTCAGAGGTAGAACACTGCCCAGAAAAAAAGCAATGTGAATGGCTAAAGACAGCACAGTAATTAAAAAAAGGTATTTAGGTATGACAACCAAAGAAGCTTATACATCAGCATTTTTACTTCCTGTCAGTAATTCAACCCCAAGAGAGCTGAAGTCAATTTAACTGGAACCCCTATTTCCCCATACAACTTCTCTGCCGATCAAGTAACACAAAAGTGTCACTTACCAAAATATGGATTCCCCTCCACGGCCAGTTCCCATGGGGTCTCCAGTTTGTATAATAAAATCCCTCTGTCACCAAGAAGAATGCACAAGATATTGATCCCATGATTGTCAATTTAAGCCAACAACAAAAAAAAAAGGAATTGAAAATACACACCTGAACATTATGAATAAGACAATAGTTGTAGTACTTGACTTTGCAGAGCTTCAGAAAATTCAGACAAGCTGTAAGAAATTACACCTACATTTACTGAAGAAAAACCCAGATATCAGAAGCACAGCTATAACAGATAGCCAGTTCAACATGTGGAAAAGTATTTTTGGAACAGCCTTTGTCAAGACTTAGCAGCACACAACCTATAAACTCTGTGAGAAATGCTCTAAGGAGAGGTAACATTTCCTCCCTTCTTAAAGCCAATCTCTAGTGATTCAAAGAACCCTAAATACAGCTGGTTATATAGAAACACATTTTTTCCTCCACACTTTCTTTCCAAACACCTAAGAAAGGCCATAGCCGCCTTTCAATTCAGAATATATTTGCTTTTTTTTTTTTTTTTAATTACATTTATAATAGGTACATTTAAAACCCAAGCTTCCCAACAGCAACTGGGGCTTCCAAGTGTTTCAAGCACATATATACAAGCTGCGTAGGGGGACCGCTGATAGCCACTGCAGACTCCACACCCGCTGGAACCTAATCATAGGACTGGGGCCCGAGAGAAGTGCCAAAACCCAGGGATGGGACGGATGAAAGATCGGCCGCTGACAGAAACCACCCGCTTGAAGCCCCTTCTCTGTGCAGGAGGTGCCGGCAGCCCCAACCTCCAGCGGCCAGAGCGCCAGCAGAGAGCCCAGCGGGCCCTTCTCCTTCCCCGCACAGCGAAAAACCGGGGGAAGCTCCGCGGAGGCCCCAGGGGAGCAAGGGGCGACGATACGCAAGGCCCTGCGGTTAAAACCCGGTGTTCCCCCACCGATCAGGCGCCCTCCAAGCACGGATGGCACCGGTAACAGCTGCGCGTCCCACCCCCGTCGGCTCCTACCGCGGGGCCGCTCCTCTGTATACAGATCGATGACCAAGTCGCCCACTGTGGTCTCCAGCAACACCGCCATGACGCTCAGCCGCTTCCGCAGGACACGGCAGCGCAGCCCGCCCTCGCTAGGCCGCCCCCTGCCGGCGCGGAGGCTCCCTGCTGCAAGCGCCTCCCCTCGGCGGGGCCCGGGCGCCCACAGGCCCCTGGGCCGTGTGCCGCCGCGCTGCGGCCTTGGGATGTTTCCGGGGGAGGCTGCACGCTTCTCCCCTCTACCGGGAACAGCGGGGGAGAGAGGGGCAGGCTGCCGCGGAGCCCTGCCTGCCTGCCTGCCTGCCTGCCTGCCTGCCTGCCTGCAGGGGTGGAGGGGTGTAGAGTGACTCCTCCCAGGAGCAACCTGCCCTGTCAGAGCGCGCGTTTTGAGGCCCATCATGCAGGTTTTGGGAGTGGTGCTCATCAACGAGGGGTTTGTATGCTTATACTATATAGTCAAAGAAAACCGGGTTTACCTCATAGTTATTAATAGAAGGTTATTAAGTGATTAACAGCCCACATATTTGTGTTGAGTACATGGTCAGAACATAGCCTGTGGAGCTTACTCTGGGTGACAAAGGACAGCAAGCAAAATTCCTTTCCAGTCAACACTACAGAGTGCCAACCCTCTACAGAGTGTTCTTGAGCATACGTGTTACAGCTGGACTAATGTAAAGGCTCTTAACCTTCAAAACAAGGGGTCCTGCTGCCCGGCACAGAGCTTCCACTTGAGGCTGCGCTCTCTTTGCAGATCACGCTCTGGTACTTGTCACACAATGAGTCAATTCAAGTCATTAATCTGTTGGAGAACAATTTATTTCTTATTGCTGAACTTATTTCCTGCCAGATTGGTGACCTGAATTGACTTGCCATACAGTAAAAGGGAACCAGGGAAGGGGGAGAACAGGGATGCACAGCTGGGAGTAGAGGTGCATGCACAGTTGGTAAGTGCAGGATCTCCCCTCTAATTAGCAATGAGTAATATCAGATCATCACATTATTTTACAGCACCTTTATAAATAGCCAAATGGGGAATTTGCCCACTTTTCATCACTATCCTGCTGCCTGATGGTCCTGGAGGCATGGTGGGCTGGTCCTGGGACCAAGATGTGCGCTGCAGAAAAGTTGTGTTCTGCCTCCATAGCATACTAGTTTTCAAAGCTGTTTGTGCTATCGTGGTTTAGAGTGCTCTATTGGTTTTGTGACTCTGCACAGCAATCCTAAATTGATTCAAGTCTGGTTTTAAGTTATCCTGTACAATAGTTATTCATGGAAGAAAGCACTATATGGTTTTTACTCTGAAACTTTAAGAGGGATGTGCATCAGTTTTCTGCAAGCCTGTGCTGACTGAAGTTTAACTATTTACTTGCTACTCTAAGAACTCTTACGTTGCATGTCAGTAAGAAAGCATATCACTAATTTAGTCCAGGCTTTTACCACTCTTTTTAGGCATAAAAGAAATTAAATCATAATTTGATTATTCCTTATACTGGCTTTTGCCTTCTAATAACCCACAGCTATAGTGAAGGTTCAGAGGAAAAATGGCTTCTCATGATCACTTTGAAAAGAAACATCACTTCCAACTTAAATACACCAGCACTGAAATACAGCACTTCTGGCACCGTCTGCAGCTCAAGCAGTAGTCAATCTCAGTTCAAAATACTTTGAAATGTTACATATTTTAATAGCTATAAATGTCAGGACATGTTCACCAGCAGACGTAGAGTCTAGAAGGCATGTGTCTGAGCTGAAAGGGAAGCCTTCTTATGCTCCCAGCCTGACCTGGCTTTGAGTAGGCTATTCACTCAGGCAACGACAGATCCCTTGTGAAACTGGTCACAAGTTACGTAGTTATTGTGAAGAATTTTACCATTTATGTTAAGAAGCATCTGTTGTGCTGTGCGACTAATGAAGGCTCGGAAATTTGGGGAAAACAGAAGTAAGTTGAAAGCATTTTTAGTGCATTTTTTTTTTGCCGTTTTAATTAAGTTCCAGGAGAATAAAAATGAAAGAAGAAAGAGGATTGAAGAAAAGGGAGTGCAAAAGACTGGGAGAAAAGGGGAAGGATGATGGAAACAAAACCAGAAAGAAAGCATTACTTGATAGGTGGTTTACCAGGAAACTTGTAAAATGAGACAGACTAAAAGGAACAGGCATTTATGTCCTCTTCCATTTCAGTGAGATACTGAATTCCTTGAGGTCAGCTGAGAACCCAGCCTGAACTTTGCTGCATCTATAAATTCTGTGGTTCACCAGTCCCTGCGTCCTGGGATTTTTATATACACCAGTACCATTAATTATGATGCCTCTGGTACCTTTTGTAAATATTTGAATCATAAATCTCATACACAAAGCACTGTAGTACTGCAGCTTGCTTTTGCTCATCTAGAATTCAGCAGTCCTGTTAGAAGTGACCCCCATTCTGATTTACACATGGAGTGCGACTCACAGTTGGTAATTCAGGCAATTTAAACTGCCTCCCACCAGCACATGCAAATGACTGCAAGTACCAACAAGAGCTGCATTCTTGTAGCTGCCATCATATCGCTGAAAATTCCTATGCACCCCATTTGAGATTCAGCAAAATGTCTTGTTTGGGAGCTGACTTACCATATATATATACATGTATATATATACATGACTCTCTTAGGCCTCATTTTCTGATGCCTTCTATCTTGTGCCAGATGTTTGCACTGCTGTCTCATGAATGAAACTGCATATGAAATACTAAGTTTCAGTGGGTCTTAGGATTTATGTTCACTGCCAACCGAGTTGGAGTCATAGAGTGATATTAAATCAGTCTACCGACTGCTGCAACAAGACAGTTAATTTATTGCTCTGCTCTGGCTATAGTAAAACCTCATCAGACAAGTTGTGAAGATGTTTGCCATTAGCAAGTCTGCTTACAGGCAATGGCAATCCTTCTTAAAGCACTTTTAATCTTCCTATTCACTGAGGACTTGAAGATACAGGTTGTTTCCTTTCCTCTTAGGCCTGGGACTTCCGTGATTTTGACTCCACTGTTAAACTTCCCTGTGTTCTCTAGGCTGAAGGCATCCAGCTCTTTAAAACTTCATCTTGTGTTTCTTCCTTTTAGACGACTCTCTCTGAGAGTGTGCCCTGGAGCACACCGAGCTCTTTGCTTTCAGGATACCTTTTTTGACATGTGGTGCTCAGAACTCAGCCTGGCATCACTCTGGCTGTATAGCTCCTGCTGCTGGTGGACAACTGCAGGTATCTTCGGGGAGTGAAGGAAATAGGTCAGTTTGATAAGCGTTCATTGGCCATTTCATACAGAGAATTATTAACATTAGCTATATGGATAATTATTATACAAAGCGCTTTCAAAGGCTGTAATCACCTATTAACGGTAATGATCATCTGTAGGGGCAGGCACGTCTCCACGCGTGCCTAGGGTGGTGACACTGGCACAGGTTGCCCGGAGAAGCTGTGGCTGCCCCATCCCTGGCAGTGTTCAAGGTCAGGCTGGACAGGGCTCTGAGCAACCTGGTCTAGTGGAAGGTACCCCTACCCGTGGCAGGCTGGATGAGCTTTATGTCAGGCGGGCAGGGAGGGAGG